>ONZH01025467.1:0-108059 GCA_900303285.1 Rhinella marina | reverse complement strand
CAGCCCCTGCTGACGGTTTCTATTTGACTGCAACCCAGACAAATGTCGACAGAGTTTTTTGGAATCTAGCTGTATCAGTGAGAGCAAAATACCTTTTCTAATTAAGTGACGTACAGAATGTGTCACCTGGACAGAAAATACAGATTGTGTTTGAGTAGACAGCTGAACTGTTGACACACAGAATGGTTCCACGCAGCTGTGTGAAATAGATTTGTATCACTGAGATTAAAACAACAAAAAAACTATTTTTTTATATATTTTTTTTAATATATTTTTTTTATATTTAGTTTTTTTGGAACGTGACGTGCAAGAAACTATCATGACAGCAAACTGCAGCCCCTGCTGATGGTGGCTATTTTGACTGCAACCCAGACAAATGTCGCACAGAGATTTTTGGAATCTAGCTGTGTCAGTGAGAGCAAAAGACCTTTTCTAATTAAGTGACGTACAGAATGTGTCACCTGGACAGAAAATACGTATTGTGTTGAGTAGACAGCTGAACTGTGACACACAGAATGGTTCCACGCAGCTGTGTGAAATAGATTTGTATCACTGAGATAAAACAACAAAAAAACTATGTTTTTATATATTTTTTTTTATATATTTTTTTTTATATTTAGTTTTTTTGGAACGTGACGTGCAGAAACTATCAGACAGCAAACTCAGCCCCTGCTGATGGTGGCTATTTTGACTGCAACCCAGACAAATGTCGCACAGAGATTTTTGGAATCTAGCTGTATCAGTGAGAGCAAAAGACCTTTTTTTAATTAAGTGACGTACAGAATGTGTCACCTGGACAGAAAATACGGATTGTGTTGAGTGGACAGCTGAACTGTGACACACAGAATGGTTCCACGCAGCTGTGTGAAATGGATTTGCATCACTGAGATAAAACAACAAAAAAACTATTTTTTTTATATATATTTTTTTTTATATTTTTTTTTATATTTTGTTTTTTTGGAACGTGACGTGCCGAAACTATCAGACAGCAAACTCAGCCCCTGCTGACGGTTTCTATTTTGACTGCAACCCAGACAAATGTCGCACAGAGATTTTTGGAATCTAGCTGTATCAGTGAGAGCAAAATACCTTTTCTAATTAAGTGACGTACAGAATGTGTCACCTGGACAGAAAATACAGATTGTGTTGAGTAGACAGCTGAACTGTGACACACAGAATGGTTCCACGCAGCTGTGTGAAATAGATTTGTATCACTGAGATAAAACAACAAAAAAACTATTTTTTTATATATTTTTTTTAATATATTTTTTTTATATTTAGTTTTTTTGGAACGTGACGTGCAGAAACTATCAGACAGCAAACTCAGCCCCTGCTGATGGTGGCTATTTTGACTGCAACCCAGACAAATGTCGCACAGAGATTTTTGGAATCTAGCTGTGTCAGTGAGAGCAAAAGACCTTTTCTAATTAAGTGACGTACAGAATGTGTCACCTGGACAGAAAATACGTATTGTGTTGAGTAGACAGCTGAACTGTGACACACAGAATGGTTCCACGCAGCTGTGTGAAATAGATTTGTATCACTGAGATAAAACAACAAAAAAACTATGTTTTTATATATTTTTTTTTTATATATTTTTTTTATATTTAGTTTTTTTGGAACGTGACGTGCAGAAACTATCAGACAGCAAACTCAGCCCCTGCTGATGGTGGCTATTTTGACTGCAACCCAGACAAATGTCGCACAGAGATTTTTGGAATCTAGCTGTATCAGTGAGAGCAAAACTTTTTTAATTAAGTGACGTACAGAATGTGTCACCTGGACAGAAAATACGGATTGTGTTGAGTGGACAGCTGAACTGTGACACACAGAATGGTTCCACGCAGCTGTGTGAAATGGATTTGCATCACTGAGATAAAACAACAAAAAAACTATTTTTTTTATATATATTTTTTTTATATATTTTTTTTTATATTTAGTTTTTTTTGGAACGTGACGTGCAGAAACTATCAGACAGCAAACTCAGCCCCTGCTGACGGTGGCTATTTTGACTGCAACCCAGACAAATGTTGCACAGAGATTTTTGGAATCTAGCTGTATAAGTGAGAGCAAAAGACCTTTTTTAATTAAGTGACGTACAGAATGTGTCACCTGGACAGAAAATAAGGATTGTGTTGAGTGGACAGCTGAACTGTGACACACAGAATGGTTCCACGCAGCTGTGTGAAATGGATTTGTATCACTGAGATAAAACAACAAAAAAAATATTTTTTTATATATTGTTTTTTTATATATATTTTTTTTATATTTTGTTTTTTTGGAACGTGACGTGCAGAAACTATCAGACAGCAAACTCAGCCCCTGCTGACGGTGGCTATTTTGACTGCAACCCAGGCAAATGTCGCACAGAGATTTTTGGAATCTAGCTGTATCAGTTAAAATACGGATTGTAGTGAGTGGACAGCTGAACTGTGACACACAGAATGGTTCCACACTGCTGTATGAAATGGATTTGTATCACTGAGATATAACAATAAAAAAAAGGGTTATATATGGCAATAGCTGCACTACTAGTGCCAGCCAGCCAGCCCAGCCAGGAGACCAAAAAAAATGTCTTGTAGCCCTTAGAAGGGCTGTTGGGTTCTTTTGAGATCACTCCTTCCTAACAAAGAACTAAATGCAGGCCCTAACACTCCCTGAAACGCAGCAGCTCTATCCCTAACGACATCCAGACAGCATCTGAGCCGAGCACTGCGGGCAGTCACTAGTATATTCCAGGGTCACCTGATCAGGCCAGCCAACCCCTGCTATCGACATGTAAGGGCCCCACGTGATGCTGGGTGTACCGCAGAGTCTCCTGGCTTGTGATTGGCTGAGTTTATAGGTGCCAAAAATGCACAATGCGGAAGTTGCCATTTCCTCGAGCATGGCGAGATACTCGTCCGAGCAGCGAGCACTTACGAGTACCCATGCTCGCTCATCTCTAGTGATGAGCAAATCGATTTTTCTCTTTAAGCAGGTTTCAATAACTGTAACAGGACATCCCCGAAGTTGAAGACACTCCCAGCAAAAGCAGAGCCTCTGCCTGGGAGCTGCTACTCAAAAAATGAGCACAGTTGCGAGATTGGCAAGGCCAGCCTAGATGCCTAGCCTTGTGACTCAAATGACTGGGAGGGGGGCATCCTCAACTTCAGGGAATGTCATTATGCTTTAAGGGGCTGTATGGAACTGGCTGCTGCGTTTAGCCTACTCTGATGCTGCAGTCAATATCAATCGCGGCATCTGTGGGGTTAACCATATTTTTAATAAAGGCCAATTGAAAATATGATTTTTAGCCAATTTACAATCATAAAAAATTGACTCCAAAGGTGTACATAGCCTTTACGGTTCTTAGAAAGTGGCGGTGCAAAGGAAGTTTTTAATTTTTCAAAGGATTTCTTTAAATTAATAAAACAAAATAAAAACAATGCAAATTTGGTATTGCCGTAATAGTATTGATCCACAGAATAAGGACGTCATGTAATTTTTAGCGTACAGTGAATGTTGTAATATCAAAACCCAAAAAACCTGCTTGGGCATGGTCAAATGCTCCACTGCAACCAATGACTGGCTTCAGCGGTGATGTGGCCAGAAGAAGTACATCATGTGACCATGCCTATGCAGCGCCAGAAGAAAACAAGCTAGGGAGCGGAACATGAACACAGTGGTGGAAGCAGGTAAGTATCAATCTTCTGTTTACAGAGGCAGAGGCAGGCTAGGGGTATTCCGGGAGAACTGCTTTGAGGGGTAAAAGACGTGATCCTCATAATTTAATATACTGTCACCTGCAGGTCAGTTTATTTCAGAAATAATTGCATATACGTTCACTTTTCTGATCATAATGGCATAGTAAAGGATAATTGATGCCATTATATGTAATCTAATAATCTTCACGTAGAGAGAAATCTGCATAGCACCAATTACTTTTGTCATTTTCTCTGGAAAACCAAAATAGATTTCTATCTAAATTGCTGCACGTGCAACAAAACTGCGTCAGAACCAAACTTACTGCAAATTTATAAAAAAATAAAGTAAAAATGTAATAATTCATTAGAATGATTACGCTTGCATAATACTAACATAAAAGATTTGCGCTCAGTAATTAGATACAAGCCGTGTTTGCAAACTTCTTTACTAATAAATTATTTATTCATTAATTTATTAACGATTTTATTTTTTTTAATGTTGTTTAATTAAATGTTAAACTTGATTCATTTCATTAAACTGCATTTAATTGTGCCGATATTCACCGTATGATCCTTACTTTTGTAGAAATCTGCTATACATGTCGTTCTTCTCCTTGATTTTTTAAATACCGTTAGATTAATATCTTTCAAGTTAACTTCTAATCGACCATGGCCTCATTTGCTTAAAAGATAAATCCCATAATCTTCTTACATTTTAAGGCCAGGAATTTTGATTAGGAGGACAGCTTTATGAAACTGTATAAAAGAAAAACAGGTTTTTGTTTTGCCATAAGGAACCAATTACAATGCAGCTATTGTTTTTCAGGAGCAGAATACGAAATTCTGTGATGTGATTGGTTGCTAAGGTCAACAAAGAAAGTGACCCCACCCACGTTGTAAAAGCAATCATTTCCCCAGCACTTACCCTACATGGTATACTTACTTTAAACTGATTTTGGAGATGACAGACTCTATTTAGAGGAGTTGTCAAAGTGTTTAATACTGATGACCTACTGATTCCAGCCTCCAGTCTTCTTGGGTATGATGCCACAAGGTTTGCACACCTGTGCTATTCTTCCCTGCAGGTCCTCTCCAGCTCTGTCAGGTTGGATGGGGAACATCAGTGGAGAGCCGTTTTCAGGTCTTACCAGAGATGTACAATTGGGTTCAAGTCAGGGTTCTGGATGGACAACTGAAGGGCAGACATTAAAAGAGTTGTCGCTAAGCAACTATTGTATTGTCTTGGTTGTGTGCTTAGGATCAGGTCTTGGAAGATGAACCTTTGGTCCAGTCTGAGCTCCAGAACAATCTGGATCAGGTTCCCAGCAAAAATATCTCTATACTTTGCCCCATTCAGCTTTCCCTCAACCCTAACCAGTCTCCCTGATCCAACCGCTGAAAAACACCCCATATCATAATGCTGCCACGCAATACTTCACTTTAGGGATGGTATTAGGCAGGTTATGAGCACTGTCTGATTTCTTCCAGACATGGCACTTAGAATTGAAGCTAAAAAGTTTAATCTTGGTTTCATCAGACCAGGGAATCTTGTTTTTCACAGTCCATTAGGTGTTTTTTTTAACTTCAGGCTGGCTTTCCTGAGTCTTACTGAGGAGAGACATCTTACTAAGGAGAGACATCTTTTTGGCCACTTGTCATGTAGCCCAGATTGGTTGAGCGCAGTGCTGTGTGATGCTTGATCTTTTGGAAGTTTCTCCCATCTGCACACAGAAGTGACCATTGGGTCCTTCATCACCTCTCTTACCAACACCCTTCTTCCCCAATTACTTATTTTTGTGAAGCTGCCATCTCTAGGAAGAGTCCTGGTTATTCCAAACTTCCCCCATTTAAGAATTATGGAGGACATTGTACCCTTGCAAACTTTCAATGCAGCAGAATTTAACATAATCCTGTCTCTCAGCTCTACAAGTGGTTCTGTCCTCCTCATGACTTGGTTTTTCCTCTGACATACAGTGTTAGCTATAAGACCTTCTTTAAATATGGGGATGTCTTTCCAAATCATGTCAAATCAAGTGAATTTACCACAGGTAGACTCCAATCAAGATACATAAACATCTCAAAGATGATCAAGAGAAATAGAAGGCCCCCAGAGCTAATTTTCAAGTAATTTTCAAATTCAAACGGTCTGAATACTTATGTCTATGCAATTTTTTTAGTTTTTCCATTTTAACAAATTTGCAAAAATTTCTAAAATTCTGTTTTAAATTTCTTATTATGCAGTATTGGGGGCAGATTGATGGGGAAACATTTTAATTTATTTTAGCACAGGGCTGCAACATAACAAAATGTGAAGAAAGTGAAAGGGTCTGAAGACTTTCTGAATGCATTATACATCATGTCTTGCGATTCAACATTAGACGGATTTAATGCAAACCAGATAATAAAATATCATACTAGTAATATAATATGTTCATTCATTTTTATTGTGTTTTTGTAGGTGCTGAAGGTCATGCCTGAAGTCGCATACACTAAGAAAAAGACTAAAAGCAAGACTATGTCTATAGTAGACATCCAGCTGGAGCACCATGAGAGATGTGAATGCATCTGTAATTCTCGCCCACCTCGATAAGAATGTGCTAGATGAAAATGAGAAATCGCTTTCATGGACTTTTGTTGAATTTTCATCAATTTCTTTATTAGTGATCTTAATAATAACCAACTAAAGCCTGGTTCAGACGGCTGCTGACTTCCATCCGCAAAATACAAATGTTTGGACATTTATATGGCGTCCGGGTGCGTCTGTTTCGTTTCACAATCATTCACTTGAATGAATAAGTATTGGATGGAAAACAAACAAGAATGATGGACGTATGAATTGCACCATTTACTTTAATGGGTCCGTGTGCTATGCGGTTACAGTCCAGGTTGCACGTGGACGAAATAATACAGTTATGTGAATCAGGCCTAAATATATGTTGTGCTCGGGATACAGTGTTGCTTATGAGAATTATTATATTCCATAGCTTACTAAAGGCAGTTTTGGATTCTTAGCCAATGTACTGTAAAAGGATCATTACATGCTGAGGAACTGCTAAAAAAGTTACAATAATAGAGCTCTTGTTGGAACACTTTATTGCTAAATATGCTTAGTGTTGGATCAGGAATCCTTGGGTCTACCAGAGGAGATGATACTGAGATGTTCCATTTCTAATCACATAATCTTTGTTATCACTCTTTTAGGATGAATCTGAGTGCTATGGCACCAGCTTCCCGAACCTCCAACCATAAACTGTCAAGGGGAATACATAATACACAGTTTCTTTGTATCTACCAAAGCAAAAGCCATTGTTTCCAGTGGTTCTCTGCTCTAGCTCATTGGTTTGGAACCCCACATCTACCCCTCTATGACATCTAATAAGGCATATTAAAAAAAAGTGTTGTCCAGATTTGAAAGACCTTTAACGGGGTTATCCCAGGAAAATTATGTATCCCATATCCAGAGAATAACTGTTGAATCGTGGGAGTCCAACTGTTGGGACGTCTAGCGCTCCCAAGAAAAGGTCCGCAAATCCCCTCTCTGAATAGATTAGTAGTGCACATGTTGATCCACCACTCCATAGGACTCTACTTCGAAGGGACTGACGGAGAAATCCAACCTGAGCAATTTCTTGACATCTCACAAAGACGTGTCAAGAAATATTATTGGGTATTTGAACATCTTCTACCATCACCAGTTCTCAAAACAAAGGGTCATAGAAAACTGAATACAAATATTAACTTTGAAGGTCCAAACACATTTAGAAAAATCCAAGTCCACCAGATCCAACTCACTATCTTTTACTCCCAGGTGAGCTACACGGGATGGTAAGGGTTCTTTACAATGATTACACAAAGGGTCATGGTATTCTTAAGAGTGATTGGGCAGGACTGTCAATAGAGCGCCATAACAATAAATAACACTTATCAATATCATGTCAAAGATTTCAAGTGATGGACAACCACAAGCACCAAGATCGTTCCAAAGCACCTCAGACTCTTCACTTGATGAATTGGTATTGCACTTAGGTCTTTGATCCACTATTGCCATAAAAGTGTATGTTCTTTGACATATAATTGGAAGTTCAGCAACAAGCAATTTGGTTTTAGAGATCCTTTGAAAACATTTTGTATTCTAAAAATCACAAGTAAATTCTAATTCCATACTACTGAAACATTATGTTGCATCAAGTTTTGATCATGGATTTGCACAGCTGGAGTCTGTAGGTACACATCCTATGAGGCTTTTCCAGACCCACCATCCATGAGAAACACCATCTGTGGAACACAGATTATGTCAAACTCAAAATGAATGTAAAATTATCAAGGAATGCGCATACGCTTGACATGCAGAACAACAACACCCAACTTGCATCACAATTAGGACTGGACCTATTGTGTCTAATGATAGATTTATCCTTAGTAATAACATGCCATCCTGTCTCCAGACACATTTTATGTGTTTTCCAGGTAAATTCACTTGAATGGCATTTCATATTTGGTCTTAAAGGAGTTTTCTCACTTCAGCAAGTGGAATTTATAATGTAGAGAAAATTAATACAAGGCACTTAGTAATGTATTGTGTATTCATTTTTCTATCATGTTACATTGTCAATTTCCATGGTTACGACCAGCCTACAGTGATGGCCGTGCTTGCACACTATAGGAAAGAGCGTTGGCTTCTCTGGGACCGTGGTTGCTCACATAAGCTGGTGCTTTTTCCTATACTGTGCTAGCACGGCCACCGCTGCTGGATTGCAGGGTGGTCTGTAACCATGGAAATGAGCAGTGTATAATGTGAAAGAAAAATAATTCAAGCCACTAAAGGAAGCAAGATGGATAATAATAAATTAATAGGTGCCTTGTATTAGGTTTCTCTACGCAATAAATGCTATTTGCTGAAGTGAGACAACCCCTTTAACATACATTTACAATTAGTTATGTAATTTGAATTATTGCAAATAGAATATACTACAAGCACTAATACTACTTAAATGCAGGAGTTTGTATAAATTTGCAACATTTAGGGATAGTTATGAAAAGAAAATTTTGGGCAGAAGAAAGTTGGTGTTACGGGATATTATTCGTCTACAGTATATCTGCACAAACTGTAGACATAGTCAGTTGTTGTATGGTCAGGCCTTCATAAGATATTCATGTGAAAGTCCTCTTCTTAAAGTAAAAAGCTTAGCACTGATACCTCTCGGCATATACTGACCAGAACTGCCGAGATCAGACCCCCTGGGCTTAGTGCTAATACCTCTAGGCATATACTGACTAGAACATTCCTGAGATCAGACCCCCTGGGCTTAGTGCTGATACCTCTAGGCATTTACTGACCAGAACTGCTGAGATTAGACCCCCTGAGCTTAGTGCTGGTACCTCTCGGCATATACTAACCAGAACTGCTGAGCTCATATCCCCTGATACCTCTCAGCATATACTAACCAGAACTGCTGAGATCATATCCCCTGGGCTTAGCACTGATACCTCTCGGCATATACTGACCATAACTGCCGAAATCAGACCCCCTGGGCTTAGTGCTGATACCTCTCGGCATATACTGACCATAACTGCCGAGATCAGACCCCCTGAGCTTAGTGCTGATCCCTTTAGGCATATACTGACCAGAACTGCTGAGATCAGACCCCCTGGGCTTAGTGCTAATCCCTTTAGGCATATACTGACCAGAACTGCTGAGATCAGACCCCCTGGGCTTAGTGCTGATACCTATTGGCGTATACTGACCAGAACTGCTGAGATCAGACCCCTTGGGCTTAGTGCTGATACCTCTAGGCATATACTGGCCAGATCTGCTGAAATTTTAAAATTTGAGTGCAGATACTCTCATTTGTATTAATTACCTAATCCATAACAAATTGTAGGGATCTGTTTAATAGTATAATCATATTTATTTTTATCCGACTTTTCATGCTTACTTTGCTGTATAAATCAGGACAGCATGTCCAGAGTCATCTCGTTATTATTGGAGTGAGAATGACAGCTCTACTACCTACTGATGGCCTAGCTAAGGCAGGATAGTAATAATATACACACACATGAGGCTCAGTATCCATGTCCCTTGTCACTACCATGTCTTTGGGTAAAGACCTATATGCCATCAATTTCTGTAGACTGCATTGGTAAAGCACAAACACCCATCTGTATTATCTGTCTATACAGACAATCCAGGAAGGACATGCACACCTCTACACCTCCAATGTAACTATCTCTAAGAAAATTTTAATGAAAGTAAAATTACATACATAAAACATTCGCTTTAAAATGTTATCATACTTAGAACTGTAGACCATCCAGTGTAACGAGAAATGCAGTCAAAAATTATCTTCTGACATGTCAACGATACATGTCATTATCCCTTTGTGGGAGTATGTGATTTTGGACAACCACCAAATTGCAGCTAGAAGTGCATTTAGTTTGATTTTTTCCCTGTAAATTACAGTACAAAAAGATTGTCCACTCTGGTCTTGTCAACTTATAATTTGTATATTGCACTTTCTGAGTTCATTTTGAGGACAGTAGAAGTTTCTGAATCTGACCAGTGCCAAGTGAGAAGATAACTAAAAATGGAAATGGAAAAAAAAAATTTAAATATTTTATGAAAATGAAAAAAAAATGTTACAAGGAATAGGAGCAAGGGATGTTTTGCAGATGTTCCTTGTGTTTTCAACGGAGCAATTAAGTGAATTGATGCAAATAGCAATAAACGGTGTGCCTACATATTTTGTACTTCATGAATGACCTTTTTGAGTATACTTTCATTATGAAACGTGTAGCAATTTAAGTGTAGCAATTAATTTAGCAAGGTAAACAAATGGATGTCTCACAGTTTTTGTTTTGACTATTTTTACTATATAATTCTGCATCTCAATTAGAAAAAGATTAGTCCTAAGATTAAGAACAAGCAACTTTTTATGGTTATTACAGCAGTTTTTTTTTTACAGTATGTTTACTGTGCCTAAACTTGTATAAATTAAAATAATCAGCTTTAAGTTAATTAGCGCTGCTGTATACTGCTTCCTAGGATGTGCTTTATTTATATTGGAAAAATATCCTGAAATTGAAATATTTTTTTAAAGTAAAATAAAAATTCTAAAATCACAGGTGCATGTCAGACAGCGAATAGATTTGCTAAAGTAAGAGTTTGTGCCCAGACTATACAACATGGGGATGAAAGAAAAAAAATCTGCTTGTTTTAGAGGGTGACTGTTTGGGTTTACAGCAGGGGTAAGATTTTGCTTTAGTACTTACTGCTTCAATAATGATGTATTTTACATGTTAATGTATACACGTCACATTCCTGTTTTCTTTTTCTTCATTGGTTACTGTTGCGGTGCATTTCCTAAAATTAAAATAGAAAAGAAAAACAACGTGTTTTGGCTATTTTTATTTTCAATTTGATCTTAATGAATTTGTAATGAATAGTAAATACTATTAGATAAAATGAGCAAGATCTAAACAAATCAAATTTCGCATGAATTTCCCAAAAGCTTTGATTTCCAATCTGAATTTTTTGGGATTCATTGCTCACGCTGCACACAGAATGGCAGCCCATATTTCATAGTAACATAGTAACATAGTTTATAAGGCCGAAAAAAGACATCTGTCCATCCAGTTCGGCCTGTTTTCCTACAAGTTGATCCAGAGGAAGGCAAAAAAACCCTGTGAGGTAGAAGCCAGTTTTCCCCACTTTAGGGAAAAAAATTCCTTCCCGACTCCAGTCAGGCAATCAGAATAACTCCCTGGATCAACGACCCATCTCTAGTAACTGTAACCTGTAATATTATTACCCTCCAGAAATACATCCAGGCCCCTCTTGAACTCTTTTAGTGAACTCACCATCACCACCTCCTCAGGCAGAGAGTTCCATAGTCTCACTGCTCTTACCGTAAAGAATCCTCTTCTATGTTTGTGTACAAACCTTCTTTCCTCCAGACGCAGAGGATGTCCCCTCGTCACAGTCACAGTCCTGGGGATAAATAGATCATGGGAGAGATCTCTGTACTGACCTCTGATATATTTATACATAGTTATTAGATCTCCCCTCAGTCGTCTTTTTTCTAAAGTGAATAAGCCTAATTTTGCTAATCTTTCTGGGTACTGTAGTCCACCCATTCCAGTTATGACTTTAGTTGCCCTCCTCTGAACCCTCTCCAGCTCTGCTATGTCTGCCTTGTTCACAGGAGCCCAGAACTGTACACAGTACTCCATGTGTGGTCTGACTAGTGATTTGTAAAGTGGCAGGACTATGTTCTCATCACGGGCATCTATGCCTCTTTTGATGCAGCCCATTATCTTATTGGCCTTGGCAGCAGCTGTCTGACACTGGTTTCTGCAGCTTAGATTTCTGTTCACTAAAATTCCTAGGTCCTTTTCTATGTCAGAGTTACCCAATATTTTACCATTTAGTATGTACTGGTGGATTTCGCAGTTCAAAATAAAGAGTAGAAGGCATCTTTCACCAAAGAAGGGATAATTTTTTTCAGTTTTTTTTTTGTTTACCCATAGCCATATATGCATGGGCGGATTGGCCATAGACCTTATGGGGAAATTTCCTGGTGGGCCGTTGCCCAGGGGGCCACCTGGGCCCTCTCCATGACCGGCCAGTGGAAATTTTTGGGGATGTATTTTGTGCTGCTGGCACTATTTTGTGATGGACTGTGGTATTTGGCTCTTTTAGAGTGGTATAATGCACTGCTATATAGTATTGCTGGCCCTGCCTTCCATCAATTTGGGCCAAAGCACAAAACAGTGCCACTTTTAGTATTTTTTCCAGGGCCACTTTAAGTTCCCAGTCTGCCACTGCATATATGTCACGTCACTTTGATATTAGTAATGATGTCTTGGCGTTAAAGAGCTTGAAAGGGATTGGATATAGTTCTAGGAGACCTCAGAGTGTCATACATGACTTTTCCGGGAAATTGGGGCACTTTTGGACTGAATTGGATCTGACAGGCAGTTTAACCAATGCAGAGGCAAAATTAATTTTGGGAAATTTGTTCATCTCTAACTATTCATATTAGCAAATACTTGTATTCTTAGAACTGATTATGCCAATCCTCTGTTACTCCTCAAGGATATGTGTGAATAAATTAACAACTACCATAGATATTACCATCTCCCTTGTCAAGGTGGTATGTCCCTACACACTCTGACAGTGTCAGTACCAATTGGACAGTATCATACTGTGTAGGGACTAACACAACACAAAGAGAAGAAAATTTGCTATTTGAAATATTCTTTAATAAATATAGTGGATCATTTATCAAAGACATTGATATTGATAGACCCCACACTGCCAAAGGAAGTGCCTAATTTATCACGAGGCACAGCCCCCGACTCCAGTAGTTTTGAATCCTTTTTTACGCCTGTTTCCAGGGGTAAATAATAAATTTGCCGGTGCCGATGTCCTGGCCCTGGCTTTGCCCCTGCCACTTCCAAGTGGCAAGGAGAGCGTAAAAAAGCCCATTCAACAAAATCTTGCAAAAAGGGGCCTTGCAACTTTATTCCCACAAAAAAACTCTGTAGCTTTGTTAGTAAATGACCCCCATAGTTCTTTATAGTAAATAAAAGTCACACACAACCCTAATAACCCCAAACTTGGGTTTTGAAAGCACCCTATATGTACATACCTGATCTATGAATTTTTGGAAGCTGTATAATGTATATTATGGGTTAAAGTCAATGTTGTTCATTTCCTAGATGAAGTTTTCCCCTCAATGTCTTCTCACATGTTTTTACATGTAAAATGTGTCCTTCAGCAGCAATACACGAACACTGTAATGCACCTATAAATAATCTACATTAATAATTTAAGATAACCCTATTTAGAATAGTAGATGTCAATATTTTCCTGGAAGTTCAAGTATATGAGCTGTATTACTATACTGTTTGCTTAGAGAACACATTTGTTGGTTTGGGATTTTAGACTTTTGTTTACTAGCGAAGAAACGTCCATCAAGTCCAGTGTTCACTTGCACTTCCCAACAGCATTGTTATAATACATTCATAATTCATACACTCCATGTGATGGGCAAAACAGACTGGTTAAAAGAGATCTGCTACTTAAAGAGTTTTTCTCAGAAAGCCAGTCTATGTATAGCCGATTGCTGTGGATCCAGCTTTTCTAATCCTTATGTAATGGGTTGTTATCTTCAATGGAGGTTGGCCCAGCGCCTATCTGACACTGGTGGCATATCTTAGTGAAAGGCCACCAATGTCTTAGGTGACCCAACTCCTTCCATTGTATAGTGGCTGTGCTTGGTATCGCAGTTCAGCCCCATTTACTTGAATAGGGCTGCACCTAGGACACCTGAATGAAGAACCTGACCTCATTGGCTTAGAGTAAGCTTCAAGGAGGCTGTGGTGCTCACTTGAGCGGTGTAGCTTTTTCAAGCAGCTGATTGGTGGGGTTGCTAGGAGTTGGACTGCCACCAATCAGTTACTCAGAACTTGAGATACGTATGTAAAAGAAAAAGTGATATTGGATTTCCTCAATATGAAGGGAATATTATCTATAGGTTAACTACCTACTATTATAAGTAACTATGGCAAAAGTCTGTCCCAATTTTTAATGGCATGGTCTACTTGTCATCCCTTAAAACAGACAACTTGGGTTTTCTTGACCCACTTTCTCTACAGCATGACTCGTGGACATCTTTTTCTTCATCTGTCTTCCCACTGCTAAATAATATAGGATCTAATCTAACAAAGAGATGGATTTTAGTACAACGAATGATAACACTAGGTAAAAGAAGCTAAGCAAAACCATCCACTGTACAATACAAGATAAGATTTTGAAGTCTATGCCACTAGACCATCTAAAATCAATAATGATCACACTTAATAATGCTTGTGCTCAGTGCTCCTACATGAAAACCAAAGCAAATATAGGAAAAATTGTATTTAAATTAAGATTTCATTACAAAAAATATGAAGTTCCTCATATAACATAGTAACATAGTTTATAAGGCCGAAAAAAAGACATCTGTCCATCCAGTTCGGCCTGTTTTCCTACAAGTTGATCCAGAGGAAGGCAAAAAAAAAACCCTGTGAGGTAGAAGACAATTTTCCCCACTTTAGGGAAAAAAAATTCCTTCCCGACTCCAATCAGGCAATCAGAATTACTCCCTGGATCAACGACCCATCTCTAGTAACTATCACCTGTAATATTATTACCCTCCAGAAATACATCCAGGCCCCTCTTGAACTCTTTTAGTGAACTTACCATCACTACCTCCTCAGGCAGAGAGTTCCATAGTCTCACTGCTCTTACCGTAAAGAATCCTTTTCTATGTTTGTGTACAAACCTTCTTTCCTCCAGACGCAGAGGATATCCCCTCGTCACAGTCACAGTCCTGGGGATAAATAGATCGTGGGAGAGATCTCTGTACTGACCTCTGATATATTTATACATAGTTATTAGATCTCCCCTCAGTCGTCTTTTTTCTAAAGTGAATAACCCTAATTTTGATAATCTTTCTGGGTACTGTAGTCCACCCATTCCAGTTATTACTTTAGTTGCCCTCCTCTGAACCCTCTCCAGCTCTGCTATGTCTGCCTTGTTCACAGGAGCCCAGAACTGTACACAGTACTCCATGTGTGGTCTGACTAGTGATTTATAAAGTGGCAGGACTATGTTCTCATCACGGGCATCTATGCCTCTTTTGATGCAACCCATTATCTTATTGGCCTTGACAGCAGCTGTCTGACACTGGCTTCTACAGCTTAGTTTGCTGTTCACTAAAATTCCTAGGTCCCTTTCCATGTCAGAGTTACCCAATATTTTACCATTTAGTATGTACTGGTGACTTGCATTATTCCTTCCCATATGCATAACCTTACATTTGTCAGTGTTAAACCTCATCTGCCACTTCTCTGCCCAAGCCTCCAGTCTATCCAGATCCATCTGTAGCAGTGTACTGTCCTCTTCTGTGTTAATTACTTTACACAGTTTAGTGTCATCTACAAAAATTTATATTTTACTGTGCAAGCCTTCTATAAGATCATTAATAAATATATTGAAGAGAATAGGGCCCAAAACTGACCCCTGTGGTACCGGACTAGTGACAGTGACCCAATCTGAATATGTGCCGTTAGTAACCACCCTCTGTTTTCTATCACTGAGCCAGTTACTTACCCACATACAGACATTTTCTCCCAGGCCAAGCATTCTCATTTTATATACTAACCTTTTATGTGGTACAGTGTCAAATGCTTTGGAGAAGTCCAGATATACGACATCCATTGATTCGCCGCGGTCCAGTCTAGAACTTACCTCCTCATAGAAACTGATTAAATTGGTTTGACACGACCGATCCCTCATGAAGCCATGCTGATATGGAGTCATTTGCTTATTTTCATTGAGGTACTCCAAGATAGCATCTGTTAGAAAACCCTCAAACAGTTTCCCCACGACAGATGTTAAACTTACCGGCCTATAATTTCCAGGCTCTGTTTTTGGAACCTTTTTGATTATTGGCACCACATTTGCTATGCGCCAAACCTGTGGAACACTCCCTGTCAGTATAGAGTCCTTAAATATCAGAAATAAGGGTCTGGCGATGACATTACTTAATTCTCTTAGGATACGAGGGTGTATGCCATCCGGAACTGGCGATTTGTCTATTTTAATCTTTTTAAGACGCCGGTCTACTTCTTCCTGGGTCAGACAGGGCACTTTTAAAGGGGAATTTACTTTTATATTCTGCATTTCATCTGACAGTTTATTTTCCTCAGTGAATACAGTGGAGAAAAAGATATTTAGTATCTTTGCTTTCTCCTCATCTCTCTCTGCTATTCCCCCCTCATTACTCTGTAAGGGGCCAACACCTTCAGGTTTATACTTTAAAGGTTTATATAATTAAAGAACATTTTAGGGTTAGTTTTACTCTCTTTGGCGATTAATCTCTCGGTCTCTAGTTTGGCTGTTTTTATTTGTCTTTTACATATTCTATTTTTTTCCTTATAGTTTTTCAATGCTTTCCTCGCTCCCCTCCTGTTTTAGTGATTTAAATGCTTTCTGTTTATCATTTATTGCTTTCTTTACAGTTCTGTTTATCCACATTGGTTTTTTCTTGTTCCTTAACCGTTTATTCCCATAAGGTATGTACCTCTCACAATTAGATATTAGGATGCTTTTAAAAATCTCCCATTTTGTGGCTGTATTTTTATTTTTGAGGACTTTGTCCCAGTTAGTTAGGCCTATGGCCTCTCTTAGTTGGCTAAATTTTGCTTTTTTGAAGTTTGGTGTTTTTGTTCCTCCCTGAAGAAACACTAGGTTATTATATTATGGTCACTATTTCCCAGGTGTCCCCCCAACTGCACATCTGTTGTTCTGTCAGGTCTATTGGTTAATACTCCAGAGTCCAGTATGGCCGTCCCTCTAGTCGGGTCCTGAACCAGTTGGGAAAGGTAATTGTCTTTGTTTATTTCCAAGAACCTGTTTCCTTTATGCTGTACATGTTTATGAGATGTATAGGTTTCAGTTTCCCAGTCTATATCTGGGTAGTTGAAATCCCCCATAATAACGACCTCATTATGTTTTGCCGCCTCGTCTATTTAATTTAGAAGTAGATTTTCTGTGGACTCTGGTATATTAGGTGGTTTATAATAAAGTCCTATTAGTATTTTATTATTGTTTTTGGCTCCATTTATTTCTACCCACAGTGACTCCAGATCTTTATGTCCCTCACTTATATCTTCCCGGAGTGTGGGCTTTAGACAGGACTTTACATAAAGGCGGACCCCTCCCCCTCTCCGGTTCTGGCAACCCTTTCTAAACAGACTGTAACCCTGTACGTTGACTGCCCAGTCATAGGTATCATCCAGCCATGTCTCAGTTATTCCCACTATGTCATAGTCCTCCTCACACATCACTAATTCCAGTTCACCAGTTTTATTAGTCAGGCTTCTACATCTATAGTGTACTTACCCTCCCCCCCAGTCCCTAGTTTAAACACTCCTCCAGCCTTCTAGCCACCTTCTCCCCCACGCAGAATACATTGAGGCAATGGCTTCTCTTCCTTAGTATTCAAAATAGGAATTATTTTCTGGATTGCCTTTCTGATACCATTTATGGCCAAATTCAGCCTCCAGAATCTACTGTCTACCAATCTAATAAATCATCCAGTTTCCCAGTTTTATGAACATTACCATTTTTTCTAATTATCTTCATTCCATCCCATAGTTTGAGTTTGTGGCCAAGCCTGTTAAGCCAGGAGAGCCATCTTCAATAATAATGTCTAGGTTTATGGTTGGAAGAACCTACACTACCTGACCTGTTCTTTCCTATATTACCTATATACATTCAGGGCATCATTTGGAGCAGTAGGGGGCATTACATGGGAAATTTTCTGCAAGCCCAGAAAAGAGGAGAGGATTTGAGTGGTCGTAGCAATTATTTGAGTTAGTAGTTAGTCACTCTGATGCCTTTTTGGGCCATGTAGTGATGTGAAGTATGCATCTTTTCTGCCTTTCGGAGCACACCCTGGTTCTGGGGTTTTCCTGACTGGTGTTTGATAATTTCGGACTCCAAGCCTACAAGTCTATTATATATTTTTTTATGTACATTTGCTATATTGGCAGCCTGTACCCGCTGCCTCTCCCCTCTCCTGGTAAGGCACAGGTACTGCTCCACTCACCCACATCAGTTTTCCTCAGCTTCTTTGTGGCAGGCCCGGCTGCCAGAGACCTCTGGCTCATCTTCCCTGGCAGGTGCAACCTACTCTTGCTGGCACAGCCCCTGCCCATGTCACATGATCCCTTCTGCTCTTAAAAGGCCAGTACGCATCTTTATCCAGACCATCATAGGGCTGGCCACTTTGGGCCACTTAAGACACGTTTCCATAGGGCCCAGAGCAAACGGTTTCCTAGCTTGTTAGTTCCCTGCAAAAGTGTTCTTTCGTCTACAGATTTTTGCCCGTCTACTGCATTTTGACCTTCCGCCACCTGGCCTGATCTCTGCCTGACCTCCATATTGACTTTTCACTGCCTGTCCTGACCTTTCACTGTTTAACGGACTGATTGTACTCTGCCTGCCCTGACCTTGGCTTGTCCCTGACTATGGTTTTGCTTGATCCCTTGCTATTCCTCATCAGTGTCTCTGACCTCTATGAGTCAGCAGTCACCAACACAGAGTCTACTCTAGGAGGTAGCAGCCTGCTGGTTCCCCTGCAGTAAAGTCCAGATCCCTGTACATGAATTCCCCTGTAAAGATCTCTGTAAAGTGTGAATACCAAGGGAGTGCCAGGATAACAGTATTAGCCCAAAGCCAAATCTGTTGGTTGACACAATGGTTCCAACATGGTTATGGTGATATGTTCTTCAACTACACATTTGAATAAAAAATGTACAATGTATGTTACATAACCACTTATTTATACATTAGTGGCATATACTTAGAAAATATTTTTCACATATGTAAAGCAAGTGTTGTGACGGAAGCGAGAATCCCTGAAGCTTTGCCGGCTGCATATTGCACAGCATGGCAGGGGAATTGGAGGGCTGGATACTAATCTCTAAAGTAGACTGTAAGCAGAAGGGTCACAGCTGCTGCCTGTTTTTAAACATAAAATCTCCGCCTTAGTCTTTCAAAAATCTTCAGATGTCACCACAAGGATATGTTTAGAATGTGACTCGATTCCCAGAGGCAACCACAAGTGGATACATAAAAATTCAGGCTTTCTGCTACATATGTTAAGAGCTAAGTCTGTGATGCTTTTCTTAGAATTTGCTATTCTTGAGTAATTAATGTCATTTTAGTTTCAGCTTCATAGAAGTTTTAAATCTCTGTTCACAAAGGCTTCTGCTACATAAAATGTTGGATCCTCTTTCATGAACCAACAGAAATATATTAGTAATTTAGCAATTTTCTGAAATTTGCAAATGCCAATTAGCTCCTGGAGTGATCCAATAAGATATAGAAAGGACCGGGGGAATTAAGAAGTTGGCCAAATATCAAAGTGTATCTCCAGTGTATTTGCACATGTCATATACTCAGTGGCGTAGCTATCAGGGAAGCAGGGGAAGCAACTGCTTCGGGGCCTGAGCTCAGAAGGGGCCCCAGAGCAGCGCTGAATATTTTTATTAGATCTCAGGCTGCCCTTACTCACAGCTGCTGCACTTTATAGAAGAGGATGCCACTTACAGCAGCAGCGCTGGAGCTCCGCCCACTGAAGGTCCTTGCAAGCACAGCACACTTCCTCCATGCCTGTTCTCCTCCTCCTATGGCTGTTCTCAGGCTGGGATCCACAGTACTGGCACAGCCCTTGCCAGTACTGCTTTCTGTTTTCTATTGGCTGGCAGCTTACTATGACATCTGCTGCCAGCCAATAGCAGAACTTTATGGGATCAAGCCCCACCCCCCCAGCACCAAGCTAGTTTAGAACAGGCTGGCTGCTCCTGCACACAGAGTTCTACAGTGCGTGCGTGCCCCCCTCCCCCCAGGTTACTGATCAACCCCTCCTCTGCTGTCCCTGGATAGCACAGAGGGGTGATGGCACCTACTTCTCCAGGCTGCCTGTGATTACCAGACATCAGCTGTCTACAGGAAAGGTAATTGTTTGTGTGTAGAAATAGGTGTATAACTACTTGTATGGTAATATGTGTTTGTGTGTGTGTATACAGTATATATGTCCATCTATGTGATGAGCGTGTGTATGAGTGCATCTATGTATGTGGTGAGTGTGTGTATGAGTGTGTCCATGTATGTTGTCAGTGCATGTATGACTGTGTCCATGTATGTGGTGACGGTGTATGAGTGCGTCCATGTATGTTGTCAGTGCGTGTATGAGTATGTCCAGGTATGTGGTGACTGTGTGTATGAGTGTGTCCACGTATGTGGTGAGTGCGTGTATGAGCATGTCCATGTATGTGGTGAGTGCGTGTATGAGCGTGTCCATGTATGTGGCGAACGCATGTATGAGTATGTCCATTAAGTTGGGGAGGGGCCCCATACAAAAATTTGCTGTGGGGCTCAGTCAGTTCTAGCTACGCCCCTGCATATACTCCTATAGTTGTATAGAGGCCAACAGGTAGTGGATCTAGACTGGGTTAAGTTAAGACTGGGTTAAGTTAAGACTGGGTTAAGTCCATGAAGTACACTTAAAATAATTATCCATCCTTCTCCATGAACTCCATAGTTGATGTAAAGACTTTCCCAATTGCTATCCCAGACTAGTCAGCAGTAGCAAGAACTGATGTACAGACAGATTGGCAAATATTAGAGCTATCTTTATTGAAGACACCACACGCAAGATTTCATGCGTTATCTACAATCAAGATGGCCACAGCAAAGTGAGTGTGTATTTTTTTTATTTTTACTGTAATTTGAGGGAAAATTGATTAGTTAAGACAAAGTGTGAGGAAATTCAGCTTCACAGCAAATCAAATTTTTCACATTTTTACCAAAGCATTACTGGAACGTTAAAAACAAAAACGTCTTTATTACAAGAAATCAAAATATAAAATTATAGGGTATATGTCGTGTGGTTGAACGCCACTTGTCCCTCTAAGAAGTTGGACGCGGACCGCCGGAGGCTGATGCACGGCCGTTTTTAGTTGTGTGGTGAAGCGATTTGTCTGGTTTATTCCGATGACGAACGAGAGTCCTCCGTGCTAACTAGTTACGCGGTCCGCGTCCAACTTCTTAGAGGGACAAGTGGCATTCAGCCACGCGAGATATACCCTATAATTTTATATTGTGATTTCTTGTCATAAAGACGTTTTTGTTTTTAACGTTCTGGCCAGGCTTTGGTGAAATTGGGAATAATATTTAGGAACATATACCCTTACACGTCCCATTTATTTATTGTCAGATCTAATTTTTCCTGGAATTCAGATAAAAGGTCTACTTTGCATATTTTGATTTGCTCTACACTAGTCAGGGCAGATGGAATGAAAGCCAGGAGTCACAGTGAGTGAAATTAGAGAAACCAAACAGTAAAACCTTTACTGAATACAGAATGCAGGCAGTGCTCAGGCACAGAGGAGAATCCTGGACAGACTTAAAGGGGTGTTCCTATCTTTTCCATTCCACAGGATATGCCATTGATGTCTGACAGATATGAGTCAAGCCAGTAAAGCCTGCACCAATCTCTAGAAAGGGAGACCCCTGACTCTGTCCTGGCTCACTCCAACCCATTGGCTGCCGCATCCAGGATGTGAGAGTTGGTCATGTTTACAAAAATAGCCAAGCTCACTGTGCCATGCTGTTTCTATAACTTGCAAGACTGAGAAACGTGCTGCTGGATACATTCACAGATTAAAATTGATTGTTGCAGACAGTCCTAGGAGTTTATCAACAGGAAAGGACAAGCATGCCCTAGAGGCAGCCCATTCGTATGGGCCATTGGAAAGACCCCATTAGCTTTTGTTATACCAGTCCCTTTTTTTCTAGTGGGCAAAAAAACATGAATAAATATTGGTGGGAATGCCCTAAGAGTCAAAGGTCATAGAGGGGGGAACAAACACTATGAGGGTAATTTCTCATTGTCCATAGCCTTTGCTATGGGGCTTCTTTCTTTATATATAGCATTGTGGTTAGGGAACTCTTCTATCAAACAGGAATTCTCCAAAATGGGCAGCCCCTTCGATTTTACCATTGCTATTACTTTTTGAGTAGAATTGATCCATCTTCATAACTTTCACAGACCTGACATTTCAAATACAAAAAAACACAATAATTTATATTCCACACTACAAACCAAACATTTTTAGATTTCATTTTATTCTTTAGCGAGCACAGGTTTGTGATTTATACTACGGGTTCATTGCGCATAATAACATTATTCATAAGCACCTTTAAGCTCGGGGCGATAAATCAAACTTCTTGTTACATTGTTTATAGTAAATATTACAAGTGCAGATTTAATAATTAATGTAACAGTAGAGTCTGCAGCATATGGTAATTTTTCATGTAAACAAGAAGTTTAACATTGTTACCGTGCAGAGGAAAACCTTACAAAAACGAATGCTCTTAATGGTTCCTGATATGCATGACTGCGTATGGTGTCAAATGTAGAGGATTATTCTCTATAATGTATGTTCCAGTGTTTTCCACTTTAATAAGGAAGAGATCCTCATCCCTCGACTCGAGTGCTTCATGGCTCTACCTGCCAACTTTCCCATGGCATGTATTTAATAATAGATAAACCATACTCCCAAGTTAAGAAAATGACTATTGTCCTTGAAACACACTGTACTGTGTGATTTAATTATCTACTCTCAGACGATATAACTCTGTGAAGGTAATGGCCAGGAAAGCAGAAGCGCTCATTGTATTATAGATTCCCTCATGAAATGTCAGTGTGCTTTTAAAAAAGTTGCACCATTTTAATTTTCAATTCGCATTCCTATACCCTTAGGCTCTCAGTGTAGTACATGTACGGCGTTGGGAGAGGCTTTAAATATGGTGCCTGCTTGGAAATGGCCATCAGTTTAATGACCCCACTGCTCGGAAATGGAACTTCAATCTAAGCAAAAATAAATCTAGCTACTATATATTGTAGGCTCTTAGAGGGGCTAAAAAAGGTTTAAAATGTTAAATAAAAGCTTTAAAAAGTATTTAAAAAATAAAAGTTTAACCCCCTCCCCCAATTTACTTAGAATAAAAAAAAATGAATACATAAGCAATAAAAAAATAAACATCATGGGCATCACCGTGTCCCAAAACGCCCATAATATTAAAATATAACAATATTAAATAATACAAATATTTATCCTATACAGCGAATGGAGTAACGGGAAAAAAATCAAAATGGTTGACAAAGACTCCAAAATGGCATCAATAGAATCAATAGAGCCCCAAACAGCTCGGAAGACATAACTATGAAAAAGTTATAGAGGTCAGAATATAGTGATTTCAAAATATTTTTTTTTCAGGTTTTTTTCAGTATTAAAACACAAGAAAACCTATAAAAATGTGGTGTCGTTGTAATATTACCAACTTAGAGAATGAAATGCACAGGTCAGTTTTATCACATAGTGAACACCAGAGGCACAATACCCTTAAATTGGATTTTTTTCCTAATTTCACCCCATTTGGAATTTTGTTTCCATCTTCCCGCTTCCCATTGTATGTCATATTAAAAGGTGGCATTAGAAAGTAAAACTTGTCCCAAAAAAAACAAGCTCTAGTGCAGCTATGTGAATGGAAAAATAAAAAAAAGTATGGCTCCATGAAGACAGGGAAGAAAAATGAAAACACAAAAAGTGATTGACAGTTATGTCTACACTCTTACACAGAGAATGCTATCAATCACTGATAACAGCTCCCTGTGTACAGCTATCAGTGACTGACAGCTATCTATGTATACACACTTACACAGAGAATGCTATCAATCACTGATCACACCTTCCCCATGTACAGCTATCAGTGACTGACAGTTATCTCTGTATACACACTTACACAGAGAATGCTATCAATCACTGATAACACCTGCCCGTGTACAGCTATCAGTGACTGACAGCTATCTATGTATACACACTTACACAGAGAATGCTATCAATCACTGATAACACCTCCCCGTGTACAGCTATCAGTGACTGACAGTTATCTATGTATACACACTTACACAGAGAATGCTATCAATCACTGATAACACCTCCCCGTGTACAGCTATCAGTAACTGACAGCTATCTATGTATACACACTTACACAGAGAATGCTATCAATCACTGATAACACCTCCTCTGTGTACAGCTATCAGTGACTGACAGTTATCTATGTATACACACTTACACAGAGAATGCTATCAATCACTGATAACACCTCCCCGTGTACAGCTATCAGTAACTGACAGCTATTTCTATATACACTTATACAGAGAATGCTATCAATCACTGATAACACCTCCCTGTGTACAGCTATCAGTGACTGACAGCTATCTCTGTATACACACTTACACAGAGAATGCTATCAATCACTGATAACAGCTCCCTGTGTACAACTATCAGTGACTGACAGCGTTAATTACTGTTGAGTGCTCATTATGTACCTGGCCAGTGGCAGAGAGGAGGACTTGGGTGGCCCCCTGGGGCATCAGCCCACCAGGAAATTTCCCTGTAAGGTTTATGGTCAATCTGCCCCTGCTTTCATGTAATGTTCACTGACTCCCTACAATAACAATCTGGACATGTTGGGAGTTGTAGTTCTCTCCTCTTTTACCCCTCCATGTATTACCCGCTAATTTTCAGTATTAAGACCTGTTTCACACTGCCAGCACTAGTTCCAGCAGAGAACAGTTTGCCGGAGCTCTCTGGATCTGGGATTGCTGGTGGTTACCGGACGGCCCCATTGTACCCAAAGAACTCCGGCGGGCTGTTCTCTGCTGGAACTACTGCTGGCAGTGTGAAACAGGCCTAAACTGGTCATAATGATACTTGTTTCACTATTATTACTATGTACTTCAGCAGCTGAGTATATTAGATATTGTTCACATCTGCACTAGTGATACCAAAGGTAACACAATTGAATCTGGTTTTTAGAAAAAAAAATCAGCAGATTGTTCAGCGTTTGCAGTAAATTTTATAAGCCAAACAGGCCTAAATGCGGAAGCTGTCAGCCATAACTGCAGAAACAATCAGCCCAGCAGGCATAGATGTAAAAGCCCAAGCATGCATAGATGGAAAAAAGCCTAACTGCAGAAACAAAAACATCCAAGCAGGCATAGCTGCAGAAGCAAACAGGCACAGATACAAAAGCAATCAGTCAAACAAGCATAGGTGCATAAGCAGTTCGCCCATTAGGCAGAAGCAAATGACCCAATCAGGCTGACATGAGGACAGCCAGAACAAGACAGAGTCCACAATCTAATGCAAATTAAGAGTTAGGCCTTGTTCACACATCAGTTATTTGATCAGTTATTTCCATCAGTTATTGTGAGCCTAAACCAGGAGTGGAGGCTACACAGAGATAAGGTATAATGAAAACTATTCTGTGTTTTTGACCCACACCTGGTTTTGGCTCACAATAACTGATGGGAATAACTGATCAAATAACTGATGTGTGAACAAGGTCTTAGTGGACCAAACATACACAAGCTACAAGCCAGCAATGTTCAAAGGAAGCCATCAAGCAAGGCACTGGGTCAGCACCATCCACCCTAACTAACACAGAAGGGGAGACAAAGCAGTGATACCTGCAGTACTTCAGTGGGGCACTGCAAAGGGTTTATTACTGCTGAGAGCTTACTCATAGTTACCAAGTTAAATGTTGTGATTTATACTGGTTAGTGAGTCTAGTCTGAGGAGAGATGCAGAAAGGACTTGAAAGTGAGTCTTTGTAGGCCAGGCCTCCAACTCAGAGAACCCCTCTCTCTGAGGCTTCATCTGCCTAGGAAACAACTTCAACACTAGATTATTCCTGAGAGAGGGGCACAAGTCATCTTAAAGGGTCTAACACCACATCAAGGCCATGGAGATAATGTCAGTGGGGTACAGCCTGTTTATGGCAAGAGACTTTGCTGCTTTGGAGAAAGACATTGCTCAAGCACCTACCACACACTGATCGAGATTGGCTATCTGGATTTTAAATCTGCACTGCCCAGCTTAAGAACTGCAAGAAGGGCTAATAAGAACAGGATAACACAGCTATGGTTATTTGAAGTGACTGCACAGTGACTGCCGCATCAAGGTTTTCTCCATTGCCAGGCCCCCGGCTTAATCAAGTGAGAACAGCTCCTATGCTCGCTTGATCAGTGGCCTGTACATGCATGGCAGATTGCAGGAACTCCTTGCCCGCTCAGTCAAACATGTATGGCACATGTCAGAAAGGCCATTTATACATAGTCCCTGGAGCTTTTGACACCAAATAAAAAATTCACCATTTCTCCGATCTTTTGGTCCCCAGCCAGTCTACTTCAAGCCAGGATATGGATGGGGTCCCTTGCAGAGCTGTAGACATTGACTGGCCTCAGTGTTCCCAATTTGCACGTAACTGTTAGATCATGTGCTGCTTGGGGAGATGTCAATGCTGAAACTAGTCATCAGCTGCAGCAGGTCCCCATCTGTACAGCGGTTTGAAGTAAGATTGGGTACTGGTAGATTGTCAAATGGGACAGGGTGCTGGAACAGAGCAGTGCACCTCTATGGTTGGTGAGGGTGCTGGAACAGAGCAGTGCACCTCTATGGTTGGTGAGGGTGCTGGAACAGAGCAGTGGTAAGCATGAATGTTTTACAAGGTGCCACATGGGATAGGAAAAAACTTTTAAAGTTGTCCCATTTCACACATTGGTGGTATATCACTAGGACCACCTCTGAGATCAGCACCTATCTCTAGAACGGGATCCCCAAAGTGAAGGAGTGTGCTCGGCTATTTCCAGAAGTACCATAGAAGTGAATGGACAGAGCACCGTGCAAGCACCTCCCCATTCACCTCTATGGTTGTTTTGGAAATAGCAGACGTTGGGACCCATACTTATCTGACATCGGTGGCATATCCTAGTGATATGCCACCAATGTATGGGATGGGCCAACCTCTTTAAGGAGTTAAGTGATCTTGATGCTTAGACTGATACTCTAGGATGCTAACCCTCCATAATACAGCTGACATACCATAAGCATTATCCAACATTAATTACACTCAATTAATGCCTTTTTATTATATTGCTAGGTTTGCTCTTCTACTAATAAGGTGAGTCTAAAATGTTGAATCTCTGCCACTTTTTTCGATTTATGGGAATGCATATATTTTGCCAATATGATTATTTCAGTAATAGCTGCAGCAACAAATCTGGAAAGGAAACCAAACTAATTATTTTAAAGTGAATCAATAAATTTTCATTTTACCCCTTGGCATATTTTATATCACAGTCCAATAAAGAAAGGGGAGCTGGCCAAGTTTTAAGTTCTTGTACAAACTTTTGATCTACATCAGAGTAGCCCTAACATTGCAGCCAATAACCAAGCGGCAATTATTGCACATTTGTGTGCTAAAGCTTTGCAGTTTGCAATCAGATTTTGGACCACACGGGAAGTACAAGTGAAGCACATAGAACCCATGTGCTTCTTGCCACTTGGCACAAAACAACATTGCAAAAGCACTGCCATTTGTGGAAAAAAATGCTTGTTTAGGGTTACCCTTCATCTACTGCTTCTCTGAGAAAGTAATGCTGATTAATTGGGTGTGATATTTAACAGAATCAGACAGAGCTAACCCAAAGAAAAATGCAAAACAAATGCCAGCTCAGATGAGGTATGCAATTTTCTCACCTGTTAAGGCCAACAAATCCACATAAAAAATGTCCAGAAATACAATTCCCACTTCCTCTACACCTTCTTTACGGATAGACCAGGAGGCCAATCTTCACCAGGGCTCTCACCAGGGGTGAAGGATTTGGCGCAGGAGGGGGGAAAAGTGCACAAAGACTGGGTGGAATCCACTAAAATCTGTGGTGCCGATCTGCGTTGTACTTGTACTTAAAAGCTAACAAGCTGGACAAACAGCATGACAAATCACAGTAAAAGTCAGTACCCGACCAGTTTTGCCTGTTGCAGCTTCTTCAGGGGTATACCAACACTAAGACTATTTTCATACCAGCGTTTCTGCGGGATCCATCATAGATCTGCAAAAACGCTTTCAAGACTGCTCAGTTTTGTTCTAATGCATCCTGTATGGAAAAGGCTCCATTCAGAACGCATCAGTTTTGCTTCAGTTCAGTCAGCATTCCGCTTTGGAGGCGGACATTAAAAAGCTGCTTGCTGCGTTTTGGTGTCCTCATGACGAAGCAGAGCCAAACGGATCCGTCATGACTCACAATGTAAGTCAATGGGGACGGATCCGTTTTCTCAGACACAATAGAAAACGGATCCGTCCTCCATTGACTTTCAATGGTGTTCATGATAGATCCGTCTTAGATACTACAACCGGACCCGTTCAGAATGGATGCAGATGGTTGTATTATCATGACGGATCCATCAAAAACGCTGCTATGAAAGTAGCCTAAGACAAACATCCGTTTAAGACCAATGCCTACCCCCTACCCCAAACCATCCCTACACTTGTAAACTCCTACAGTTGCAATCCCCAGAACAAATGATAAATGAACTGGTTCTACCGGTTCATGATTCGGCCTGAATTTCTCAAAAAGTTCGGTTTCACACTGCTAGTGCTAGTATACAAATGTTGGAGGAGTGTTGTCTAGCCTACAACAGTCATCATGTATATCCACTGGTCTCCATAAGAGAAATAGTACCCACCCAGAGATTCCCCTTGAGGCCTTGCAATTAGAAAAGCTATTCTCATTTGCTTTAAGGCTCATGCACACAGCTGTTGCCCCCAGCATCATGGATGCAGACCCATTCACTTGAATGGGTCCGCAATCCGGAAGGTTGGTGTGGAACGGAGGCACGAAAGCACCACTGAGTGCTTCCGTGGGGTTTCTGTCCGTGCCTCCGCACCGCAAAAAAAGTAGTGCATGCACTACTTTCTTGCGGTGCAGACGGACCACGGACCCATTCAAGTTGAATGGGTCTGGATCCATCTGCGGAATCTGTACACATGTTGCAAATTGCAGTCCCCAATGCAAGATCAACGGCTGTGTGCATGAGCCCTTATTCTGATAAAGAGCTTTTACCCTGAAAGAGCTCGTTGCAGATGTGAGGCTGGCTTAGCTACTTCCTAGCTTTGCTACATAAGCATGATTAAAAGGCAGGAAGGTATCTCTGCCAAACTGCTGTATTAAAAGAAATGCAGTGCCGCGCTCCTATTGCTGCTGTGTTCTCCTTACTGTTTACCTACTTGCAATGCAGCGTCAGTAATTATAATTACAGCTCCTGCTGTCTCACTTCAATGGGGAGTCTCCTTCCTATTCGCCTGAGAATACTTGTACATCATCAGTATAGCAAAAACAGACAACACCTTTAGCAACTTTATTTCACCATGTTGGATTGACTTCAGAAGAACCAGAGAGACCTCCATAGTTTCATTTAACTGAAAGTGTATACAATTTTAATTTTAGTCAAATATACAGGGAAAATCAACTTCGCGTCATCTTTTCTGTATTTTTATCTGATTTCTGCCATTAGAGCAGGCTACTGTGGTTTGTTATAGCCTTTGCCCTGCTCATGATTTTAATGGCAGTCTAGCAGTGCTTGCATCATCAGCATGATAATTATACTCCTTATGATTCAGTACATCCTTGCAGCTCTTGAAGAGAATACTTGTTGTCAGTCTTTAAAAGAGTTATGCCATGATTGATGTAAAAAATGAAAATCAGACATCATATAGTACATGACAACCTCATAGTAACATAGTTTATAAGGCCGAAAAAAGACATCTGTCCATCCAGTTCGGCCTGTTATCCTAATAAAGCTAGTACCAGCCCTGTACCTCACATGAATCCAGAGGTCTCCACATTCATTGCTCAAATTGTTCTGCTAGATTCTCTTCAGGGGCCATCCCCTTCCTCGTCCTGTAACTGTCACAGCTTCAAACAGAAGATATGGCTGGTGGCAGTTGAAAATTTAAATTGAGCGCTTGCGACCACCTTAAGTGAGGTGGACAAGAAATAAGGATACGAACGAACAGCAGGTGGCGCTTTACAGATATTTTATTGAATAGCTCTTAGACTGTATTAAATTTTTAATTACATGCAATTGCAAAAGTATTCAGATACAGGCGCTGGTTTAAAAAATGTAAAATATATTTTGTGGCACACCCCCTTTAAGATGCTAAAAGGATAAGTTTAAATAACAGTTATCAAACCTGGTGCAAGGAAAACTGGTTTACTGTAGTTGCCCATAGCAACTAATTAGATTCCACCTTTAATTTTTCAGAGCTCCTTTTCTAAATGAAATTTAGATTGGCTTCTATGGACAACTAAGCCAGTATCATTTTGATATATCCCCCAGTGAGTTTTGGAGCCTTATTGTATTACAGTCCAGGGATCAGCAACTTTCGGCACTTCAGCTGCTGTGAAACTACAACTCCCAGCATGCAAACATGCCCGGCTGCCCTTCTAACTCCCATAGAAGTGAATGGAGCACTCTAGAAGTTGTAGTTTCAGAATACCAGGCATTCCCAGTATGAGATAGAGATCCACTGAGCAAATACAAAGAGAAAAGTGCATTGACTTTCTTGCTGAAATCATTTTCTTCCTCATTCTGCGGGGTTTCATTGAAGAAATCTTACACCAAATTGTCGGAATGTTTGCAAAAAAGGAGCGTAACCTCTGTGTGACATTGATGACCAAACTGTTTTAGAAAGTCTACTTGAGACAGGCAATTTTCTCTGATTTCGAAATGGTGCATAACATTAATCAAAGGGGAGCAAATTACTAAATTAATATGGAACACTCTGAGAACGGAAACTGAAGCCGAGAGTCTCATTTGATGCTATTTCCTCCATGACCTTCTGAAGGGCAATGCATTTATCAATCACCGAGCATCTTGTTGAGGTTGGAAATTTTTTTCTCTTGCTTGATAGGCTGCACCCAGGCTCAGCTGGGATTTAGCAGAATTCTAATAAGATCAGTTCCTAACAATATTTTAATAATTCATCTTTAAATATAAATACTTGTTATCAGTTTAAATAATAAGTAGTTTAAAGAAGTTCCTGAATATTTAAAGTGGACCTAAATGTTCAAATAAAGTTTCTTAAAACCTATATTAAGGCCTCATGCACATGGCTGTTTCCGGCTGTGGCCAGTATTGCATCCTTCAAACAGTGGGTCCGCAATATGCGGGCATCGGCCGCGTGTTCACCGCATCACGGATGTTGGCCCATTTACTTGGAGAGTGCTTCCGTGAAGTTTCTCTCCGTGCCCCCGCACCGCAAAAAAATTTAACTTGTTCTGTTTCTTGCGGTGCAGACAGATCTGTTGCGGCAGCTGCACAGATGGTGTCCGTGCATTGGGGACTGCAAATTGTGGTCCCCAATGCACGGAACAGCCGAACAAGGGGGCAGTAATGTTTTCTAATATCCTTTTTTTTTTTACTTTTCCTAGCAAAATATGCAGAAAAATTTACATCTGATGATTGGAAGTTGTGGTCCAGTTGGGGGACTTAACAATGAGTAAAAAAATACAAAAAAGTTTTGAAAAAATTAAAAAAAAAACTCAAAATCACCTCCATTCCTCAAAATAAATAGAAATAAAAAAATAGCATTATGGGCATCACCACATGCGAAAACGCCTATACTATTAAAATATTTTAAAAAGTTAGCCCATATGGTGAATGGCTTAACAGAAAAAAATTAAAAAAGGCTGATTCATGTTTTTTTCATCACTTTATCTCCCAAGAAAATTGAATAAAAAGTGATCAAGTCATACACACCCCAAAATGGTATTGCCAAAAACGACAGATCGCCCCACAAAAAATGAGCCCCCACACATCTCCGTAGACATAACTATAAAAAAATTTATTAGGGTCAGAATATCGCGATAATTTTTTACGAAGTGAGTCCTGATGAGGGGGTGCTGCTACGGTTGCCACCTTTCCCAACAAAAAAAATGGTGTTATTTGATCATATTTTACGTTTTGCTCCATTTTTTCACAATAAAATCAAACATTTCATTGTTGGGGACATCCTGTGTATTTAAGTTTTATTGACCTCTATTTTTAAAACGCTTCCATAGGGTTTTGAACTCCCAACCTTCTACATCAAAGGCACAAACCTTAACCACTGGGCTATAGAGCTCAATGTTAAATTATAGCTGATAAACCTCATAGGAGTTTCTCTTGTATTAAAAACCTCACAGAAGTGTCTATTGTATTATGCAAGAGAAACATCTGTGAGGTTTTTCACCACTGACTTAGTACTGAGCTCTATAACCCAGTTGTTAAGGTGCTTGTCTTTACGTAATGTAGATGGTTGTGAGTTTGAATTCCCTTCGAAACATTTAAAAAATAAAGTCTAAATTAGGTTTATATACACAGGGTATACCCAAGCATAGTGAACAAGCTTGCGAATACCCCTTTCATGTTCATAACACTGACTCCATATATGGAGTCAGAGCAGGGACTCCTAAGCTGGGAAATTCCCTATCTCTGCCAGACTGAAGCAGGGGGCCCCTTAGAGGATCGGGGCCCTGGGCAATTGCCCAGTTTGACTTCCCCCCATAACGCCGGCCCTGGGTATTTCACCAAGTTCACTGCTCCCAATAGCTATGTATAGGCAGTAATGATGGTGGGAGTAGTCCCCTGAGTCTCACTCTGAAACTTTCCAAGATATTCACAATCAGTACTGTCATTCCCACGGAGGGGTGCAGATCCTCAAACAGACAGTCAATTCATTATACAAGTGTGGTTGGGCGCTCTCAGCATACACCATCTCCACTAACAGCAAAGTATTTTGCCATAAATGAGCATACCTTTGCTAACACACACAATTCCTGCAATCCTAGACAGTCTGTGGATACCTGTTCTGTTTCCCTGAGGGCTAGTCTTCTGGCACAATTGATGTTCTCTGGTAGCTTCCCACTTCACTGGAATGATGTGCTTTCCTGGCTTTAGCTTCACACAGGCTCCAGCCACTCTCTCATAGATCTGCTACTATCCTAGGCTGAAGCCAGACTTCTCTGGTTGATACAATCTAACTGCACAGCTCCTTCCTTTCCAGCCTCCCTTCTGCTGAGTTAGCACATAATTAATTAAATAGTGCTGCCTATATACAGCTTTTGGGATCATATACAGAGCATAACATAAAGTATTAAAGGACAACATTAGCTTTCTAGCAGTGGCCTGGGTGACTGCATGTTCTCTGGCTCTGCATGTCCCACTTTTTGCATCACTAATTTTTGTGAATGTTATTATATTTCTCTTTTCAGATATTCAGCACTTTTGAAAGACATTAATTGGTGCCATTTAGAGTCCTTATGCTGATTCTCACATTTATTAATCTGAAATACACCTAAATTAGGCGTATTTCAGGTGCACATGGTGGCGCAACAGTTGGTTGCGCCGCTATCTGCAACTTTTCCCCTCTCACGCCGATTGTGGTTGGCACAGTCGGGCAAGGGTCTGCAGGCCCATCTCATTGATCATTTTCTATGCCTGTTTTAGGTATCGAAAATGGTCTAAATGTAACACAGCTAGGAAGCTGTCTTACATTAAGACAGGCGCTGGATGCGCCGAAGCTATGGAAAGGCCGGCGCCGGTCCTAATAAATGTGCCCCTTGGTTTTTTGTCTGATTCATGGATTTGATATTTCATCTATACCTTATTGGGGGTAGATCATGTGGAAGGTGGGAGATGTAGATATATTTAAATTCTTGTACATCTCCCATTGTTTTTAATGGTTTTTGTGATCATGTTTTGGATATCAATAAAATGTGTCCTTTTCATGTGCTGTTTGTTGTAATTGATTGCAGTGTTTTTTTACATGGGCCACACCTTCTCTTGAATTGATATTATGGTGCCCGCTTTCTGTGATATATCACTCACAGGGTTTGTTGTCTCTTACCATGATGGTGTATAGGCCTGCATAGATATTTAAAATGAATAGTATTTGAAAAGTTGCTTCATTTATTTGCTTTATACCCTTGAACTCTCTCTGTGCCTCCATATGTAATCAGAGACAATCATAGCGAAAGTATGGGTCCATACTTTTTATCGGTACCATATAATGGGATTGTACAACATAGATATGTAATACAGCCCTGATCACACCTTTTTGCTTTTTTTAATTGCTGCAGCAATCAGCTCTGCTCCCTCCAATCAAAGGTTACACAGCTCCTGTATTATGCCGGTTATGCCAGGAAGACAGCCTTGGAGAATTCAATATTCCTGTTTAATTTCCTTCCTTACTTTTTCTCTTGGCTCAACATATCCTGAGATATGTGGTACAATAAAGCATTATTTTGTGATACTCTGCCGAGAGTTGTTTATGCTGCATTCGTCCATTTCTGGCCAGCCAGTGGTTGTGATGAGCATTGCAGCCTATGGAGAACTTTGCTACCATGTCTCAATATTGCTTCAAATTTGTATAATGAGAATCCTTAGCAAAATTTATAGACAGTTAAAGGGGTTGTCTCACTTCAGTAAGTGGCATTTATCATGTAGAGAAAGTTAATACAATGCACTTACTAATGTATTGTTATTATCCATATTGCTTCCTTTGCTGGCTGGATTCATTTTTCCATCACATTATACAATGCTCGTTTCCATGGTTACAGACCACCCTGCAATCCATCAGTGGTGGTCGTGCTTGCAAAATATAGGAAAAAGCACTAGCCTATGTGCGCTCCCATGTCCTGGCCACCAGAGAGGCCAGAGCTTTTTCCTATAGTGTGGAAGCACAACCACCGCTGATGGATTGCAGGTTGGTCGTAAACATGGAAACGAGCAGTGTATAATGTGATGGAAAAATGAATCCAGCCAGCAAAGGAAGCAACATGGATAATAACAATACATTAGTAAGTGGCTTGTATTAACCTTGTCTACATGATAAATGCCACTTGCTAAAGTGAGACAAACCCTTTAAGGGTGGACCTATCTGTGTATATCAGGAAATTGTAGATGCAATTGCCGTATATGTATATGGTTTATGGAAAATACTGAAAAAAAATTAATCATGATTTAAATTGCATTATAAAAAAAACATTGAACAACCTGATGAATTGCACAGAATGCTGTACATGTCCTTAACATACCGCTATCATGCTCCATGAGTCACCTGCCTATTGCTACTCTTCCGTATATTTTCTCATATGGCTTGAAGCAACTATGGTCAATTTCCAGACAGACATGAACTTAAAAAAAGCAAATGTGCTATCGCTGAGAAGAAGATAGAAGCGCACTGAGCACTGCCGGAGAGAATCATGGCTTAGATTAATCTGGATTGTGATATAGCGAGCGCCATGGCTCAGTCAGATAAGCTCAGCATGTCCAATACCAGCATATCTGACGGCTGCCTCACGCAATCGCATTGACTATTATGTAAGTGCAGTATGAAATTTCAATATTTATTTAGCTTGAGATGTAGAAGAGATGATGGCAAAAGAAAGGACGAGGCTTTAGTAAGTAACCATCAAGAAATACAATTCATGAAGGAAATGTATATTGTAAAATGTTATGTGGGTCTTAAAGGAAGTGTCTCATCTGAAAACGACTTATTGTTTGACCTGTTGAAGACGCAAGACGAGAATAGTCTTCCTAAACTGAAGTTACTTGCTGTATTAGGACATGCATTCTGCATTCTGCAGTTAACACAATTCCTGACATGTGCCCACTTCATCAGCTGCAGGGGCCCAGCTGCTACTGACAGCCAGGCCCCTGCTGTATTCTCCAGCATCAGTGAAACACCGCAATCAACACTGGCTGAGGTATATAGGAGGTTTACAGAGGAAGGGAACTCCCTCTCTGACCCCATTATGTTCCCGTGCAGCAATGGCAGGGTCCTGACGGTTGCCATGGCAGCCCCAAGCCTTTAAAATGGCACCAATGGAGGACTATGAGGCGCAGCCCCCAGGCTCGGTCTCATAGGTGAACTGTCAGGGTAATACACTGACAGTCAATGCAGTACAATGTACAGCAAACAGCAAACAGGGATCAGACTCTGAAATGTTGAAGGGGGTACAAGTGAACCCTAAATTCCACCCACACCTCTGTCCCTGCCTACTTGCATGACCGCCCTCAGTGGTGGACCACAACTGGTCGATGGTCCCTGCTTATTTACGTGCTGGGGCTTTCCAGAGAAAAGCAGAGGGAAAAAATAACCCATAGTTTCTAAAATGAGGTAATTTGTGGGTGGTTTCTACTATGTAAGCTCCACCAAGTAACTTCATAACTGAATTAGTCCTTAAAAAGTGGGTTTTGGAAATTGTAAAAATTGCTTCTAAAATTCTAAACCTTCTAACACTTGCTAGTCATTACTTTGTAATGGTCTTGGTCCTATTTCAATACGTGGCCCCATTGTATAAAAATCAGCATGTTTAATTTTATGCTAATTACATAATTGCGTATAGTGAGGGCAGTGCGATTGCACCTTGTTGCACTCGAGGGTTCCTATTCTAAAGTCAGGGAGAAATGTTTTCCCTAAGATGAGGAAAACTGTCCTCTACCTCATAGAGGTCTTCTGCTGGATCAACAGTAGAAGAATAGGCTTAAAGGAAATGTGTCATCAAAAATGTTATTTCTCAGTTAAAATCAGATAGCGGCACATATCCTTTTGTTTAAATCCGTTTTTATTTTCTGAATACAAATTTATTTATACTGTTTCCTGAACATGATTATGGGGTCGGCCATCTTGCCTGAGTTGATCTTAACAGCATTTAGAAAGCATTAAGAAGATTGCTTTACAGCAGCCCCATAGGCCATAGACACAATGGTCAGGAGGGGACCTCATTGACTTCTATGGGAGAGTTTTCTAGGCATGCTCTGTGAACTGTGCAGAGATCATTGTACAAGGAAAGAATAGATAAGATGCAGAAGGCTCTATACACTCTTAGGGGCATCTTTATTAAGACCAGTGTTTTAGACACTGATCTTAATAAGCTCTATACCTGGAGGTCGATCCACCAGAGTTATGAAGAGGCATCAGCTTCTACATAACTTCGGCAGTTCCACTGCCACTTCTAAATGTAAGCCAGATTCCATTTTTTTAGACCTGGCATGAACGGGGAAAATTCACAGGTTGTGGCATAAAGGACCTTTGCACCGCATTCTGCACTAGAAATACGTGTAATTTAGGCATATTTCTGTTTGATAAATGACCCCTTTGGTTTCCGTGTCGGTGTACTGAGGCTCAACTTCCATTCTGAGCTGCAGTACCATGTTCTGGTCAGTAAAGAGTGGACAGAGCTTTCTGTGTCTGGCTCCGTACCCTGTATAGTCTCCGACACTGCAACAGCTCGAAAAAGTGGATCGGTGGAGTGCTGAGCGTCGGAGAATATGTCATCAATATCTGTACCTTGGAGAACCCCTTAAAGGATTTATCCCATGACTAATGTAAAAAATGAAAATCAGACATCATATAGTACATGATAATACCTTTCTAACAAAGCCAGGACTAGCCCTGTACCTCACATGGATCCAGAAATCTCCACATTCATTGCTCTGCTAGATTTATATCAAGCTGACAGCTCAAGGGAAGTGTCTTTTCTGCTGTAGCTAAGGGGACGTGTCTCAGCTCTCCCTATCACAGCTCAGGGGGAGTGTCTCAGCTCTCCCTATCACAGCTCAGGAGGCGTGTCTCAGCTCTCCCTATCACAGCTCAGGGGGTGTTTTTCGGCTCTCCCTATCACAGCTCAGGAGGCAGTTGAAGGATGAAACTGAGCATGTGCTGTCTTCTCAGTGAGCAGGTCAAAGAAATAAGAAAAATAATAAACAGCAGGTGGCGCTATACAGATACATTTTATTAAATAGCTCACTTGCTATACTAAATTTTTAATTAGATGCAATTACAAAAGTATTCAGATCCAGGGGCTGGTTTTCAAACTGTAGAATACTTTTCGTGGGACAACCCATGTAAGCAAATCTCCTTGAGACAAAAATTCCATAAAAACAAAACAATGCTATGAGGATGATAGATCAGTACATAATAAGTAAATGTTACACTAAAAAGTCAAATCACAGACAGTGCAAGTTTATCAACCAGATTGTAACATATTCAGTGGGAACAGGTATCAGAGTCCCCTCAGACTCCAACGCATTTCTTCCCAAAGCTTCATTTAAAAAAAAAAAAAAAATATATATATATATATGGTATATATGTGTTAATAATGAGAATACCATTTATGCAGCATGCCTCATATGTAATGTATAGGTAATTGTGGAAGGACACCGCATGTACTGTACCCAATTATAACAATGAGCTGCAGTGTAGCAGTCTGCTGACATGAACGTGCAAGGACGACCTCATCAACTCCATATGTCCAATGAACCATACACATCAGGTTCATTCCTCTCCTATAATAAGCAGCAGAACATAATTATCAGTATATGAAACATAGAAATGGGAAGTGCTGCAAATACCCAGGAGAAGGATGGATACAATCAAAGAAAGGAATGGCTAAATGGTTTGCATTGTTTATACGCAGAGCACAGGGTCATGAACCTCAATCTGGTATAAATGCAACATCCATGGCATTGTCATATTCATTCCATGAATCTCCTAATTCCATTATTATCCATATTAGGTGCCATCAAGGCTGTACTAACACTGGTTCTCCTCTATGGATTTTATCTGGGTCGTCTTGCTTTACAATATGTATGCAATTCAGTCATTTTACTGCTGCTGTTCTCTATTTTACCATCTTCTGATATTTCCCAAAAACCATAACTAGTGTTGAGCGAATCGAAGTATCCGAAGTGGATCTGAATTTCAGGGTAAATTCGATTCACCGCAAAGCTGAATTTGCTCGTGCTTCGTGATAACAAATCAATTTTTCCTGAAATGGCAGTAAAAAAAAGAAATCATACTCGCCTCATCCATTTGAGAGCGAAGAGGCTGCTGCAGCAGTCTTGTTTAAGGATCCTGCACAGAATTTTGTGCTCGTTGGCTTATGACATCGCCAGCTGGCCAGCGCAATGACTTCATCACACGCTGCAAGATGGCAGCCTCATAGCAATCAAATGGATAAGGTAAGTACAATTAAATATTTTTTTTTAATGACTAACCCCTGAAAGGCCTTAATATTACTCAGCAATGAACGCAGCCTCTGTAGGGTTTAATGATGGGAGGCAGTGCTATCGCCATTCCCCATCATTGCACCTGATACTTACAAAGAAATGCGCTTCATGATGAAGTAATTCGTCACAAAGCAAATTTTATTGTGATCATATTTTTTTCTTCCATTTCTGTTCCTTTTTTTTACAGGTACGTATACAGAATCATTCATTTCAATGGGGCTTGAAAAAAAAGGAAATGAATCCGTGTGGATTCCGTGTCTATATGTCTGCATGTCCTTTCCGCAAAAAATAGAACATTTCCTATTCTTGTCCGTTGTCAGGAATTGTTACAATGGATCCGCAAAAGACGGATGCAACATGGACGTCACACAAATGTCATTGTTTTTTTTTGGCAAATACGTGTTTTGCGGACCACAAAATACATACGTGTACGTATGCATGAGCCCTAAGGCTGAAAGGGACACTACCATCTCACTACCATCTCACGTATTAACAGCCTATCTGTGAATATTCTATGTAATTTTCTATTTCTTCTTTTTTACCGGAAAAATTATGTGTGCTTTTCTGAATATAACTTTTTAAAGTCACTCTGTGTATTCTACTTTCTGTCCTACCTCTTTAACTTCCTCCTTTTTTTGGAATTCAGTAAAGCACACAGCCTCGCTTGACTCTCTCAGTTAGACCATTCACACTGACCAGAGAGAAAAGAGCGACTCAATTAGAGCGTCACATATCACACTGATAAGGCTAGTTTCACACCTGCGTCAGGGGACTCCGGCAGGCTGTTCACCCGCCAGATCCGTGCTGCCGCAGGTGCACCTGTGGGGCCAGAACTACGCTCCGGCCCCATTCACTGTAATGGGGGCGGGCCACAGATCTGGCCGCAGCACGGCAAACCCTGCCGAGAGGGACATGTGTGGAGCCGGAACCGCGCTCCGGCCCCACACATGTCACACAGTACATACATACACACACACACACACATACACACACACGTTATACACAGACAAATACACATACATTCTTAAATGCTCCCGGCAGGTCTCCAGAGCGGCGGAGGAGCCGGACGGCACGCACAGGTGACGATTCCCCACAGCGCCCTCTGCTGGGCGCCTGGTGGAATCATCATCTGTGCGCACCGTCCTGTTCCTCCTGCGCTCTGGAGACCTGCCGGGGAGCATGTAAGTATGTATGTGTATTTGTATGTGTATATGTCTGTTTATGTGTATGTCTGTATGTCTGTATGTGTGTATTGTGTGTATGTGTGCAGGTGACGGATCCGTCATGAACTCCATTGAAAGTCAATGGAGGACGGATCCGTTCACCATTGTGTCACACCAAACGGATCCGTCCCCATTGACTTTTATTGGGGGTCATGAGGATGGGGTCATGGGGATCCGTATTGGTGCGGATGCCTGGATCGGAGAGCAAACCGCAGCATGCTGCGGTTTGTTCTCCGGTCTGAAGACGGAACGGAATGCTTTCAGGAGCATTCCGTTGTCTTCAGTTCAGTTTTGTCCCCATTGACAATGAATGGGGACAAAACTGAAGCCTTTTATTCCGGTATTGAGCCCCTATGACGGAACTCAATACCGGAACTATAAAACACTAGTGTGAAAGTAGCCTTAGTCCAATGCTATTCTGTGGATATCCTTATCTAGGCCTATCAGAAGAATAAAGCTGTCATACTGTGTCATCCCAAATCTACTATTTTAAATGCTGTTAAATGCTCAGGCAAGATGGCTGTCCCTATAATTATGTACAATTAAAAAATCTACAATCAGAAAAAAACAGATAGAAAAATATGTATCACTAGCTGGTTGTAATTGGTAAAAAACTGTAGATCATATATTACATTTAAAGAAGAAATTGTCCAGATCGTTAGGTAAACCCATTAAAGGGGTTGTGCAGCAATTTATATTGATGACCAATATCTGATTGTTCAGGGTTTGACACCCGGCACCCCCACAGATCACCTATTTGAAGAGGAGGAGGCACTCCATGCGAGAGCTGCCTCCTGTTTATTACACTGCCCGTCATCTCCTGTGGAGTGGTGGCACAGTGTAAGGCCGCTTTCAGACAAGCATATTTGCAATGGGTATATAGTCCGGATTTTATGTTCCGGAATCTGCTGCTAATGTAAATGAATAGAGCTATTCACAGGGGCGTATAATTTCCGTCAGTAATTTCCGCAACATGTTTTGTGCGGATTTGTTTCCAGATACGCACATTCTGCACACAGTCTGTGCAGTGCAGAAATAATGAACTCAAGTAGTGGTCCCTCCTCTAGTTCTAGATAAAGAGCTGGATAGATAAACAGTGATTCGAGCACCGAGGACCCAGTTTATATTCCCAGTGAATATAAACTCTATCAGATTTTTCAGGAAATACTTGTGTATCTCCCGGATCATCACTCATACACTAAAGTTTTCGCTTTTGGTCTAGAAGGACAGGATGGCAGTTGATGAGTAGGGCTGCCTCAGTAGAAGCACAGACCATTCTTCAGACGATGTTCCTTCTGTTGCTGAGAGGACACAGTACCCACTTGCATGGGCTCCTTGGACTTCACTGGAGCCTTGGACACAGAGGCTTGAGGGACCGAGTAAAGAGAAGAAGGACGGACAAGGACAGATTTTTACCGCTTATGTTATGTTGCAATTTTCTAGTAGCAAGCTGTCTGTTTACATTGTGTTCCATCAGGGAACTCTGCTGACAGCTCATATGATGCCTTATTTCTTATTCCTCACAGCTCATAACTAGTGATGATCGAGCACCCCGATGTTCGGGTGCTCGGGTGCTCTGGCCGAACACTAGGTGGTGCTCGAGTGCTCAGTCGAGCACTCGAGTATAATGGAAGTCAATGGGAGAAGACCAGGCACCCCCTGCTCTGCAGAGGGGAGGCAGTCTGGTTGATAGGGAAACGTGAGAAAATGGTGGAAACACCACAGAAATGGATAGGGAACAGCATGGGGAGGATGTCTGGTTCATAGGAAAAGGTCGGAATTGCGACTTCTCCTCTTTCACTCCTTTCACTCGTAAAAGTATGCTAATTAACTGAATTCGTATGCATTAGCGCACAATGTGTAGCATTAGCATACAAATTCGTACACATTTGGTTTGTGCCAGATATAATAGCCCTTAAAAGGGCTTTTGGGTCTTTTCTGAGCGATTTCTATCCCTGCCTAGCGTGCTTATCTCCCTACAGTGTATGTCCCTCCTTGCTGCAGCAGCGTTTGTGGCGTTAATGGCAGGCCACCTAGCGCTATTTTCAACACCTTAAAAGTCCTCAAATATAAAAAAATAAAAGTTTGTGCCAGATATAATAGCCCTTAGGGCTTTTGGGTCTTTTCTGAGAGTTTTCTATCCCTGCCTAGCGTGCTTCTTTCCCTACACTCTCTGTCCCTCCTTGCTGCAGCTGTCCCTGGCTCGATATGAGCCGGTCACATGTCACCGGGTGCTTTATAGCACCCGATGACGCGTTCCCGGCTAGCCAATCAGTGTAATGCCAGTAGCTAAAATGGCACAACCTACATAAGGAAATGAGCCAGTAATGTACCCCAAAAAATTATAAAAATATAAATCTTTATTATAACATATATTTAAAATGAATAAGATGACATGATACAAAGATGACAGAAAAGACACCATCCCTGAGCCAAAAAATGTATAGTGGGAATTGTACTAGAATACACATAAAATGGCTGGACTACCACTTGAAGATACGCATAGTGCATATACAATGGAAAACTCCAAAATGATTAGTCTGATAACTGAGCCCAAGCCATAAAAAAGTAACACCATTAAAGGGTTATTCTCATCTTAGACAATAGGGGCATATCGCTAGCATATGCCCCCATTGTCTTATAGGTGCGGATCCCACTGATCGGACCCGCACCTATAACGAGAACGGAGGGGGGAGCGCTGCGCCTGGAGAACCCCAGTTTTCCCGGGGTCCGGCCACGAGGCGCAGCTCCTCTGCTGCTCCCATAGAAATGAATGGGAGCGCACCGCGCATGCGCAGCCACTGCTCCCATTCATTTCTATGTAGCCGACGGAAATAGCCCCATAGAAATGAATGGAGGATGGCTGCGCATTGGGGCTCCGTTCTCGATATAGGTGCGGGTCCCAGCGGTGGGACCCGCACCTATAAGACAATGGGGGCATATCCTAGCGATATGTCCCGATTGTGTAAGATGAGAATAACCCTTTAATCATGACTCACCCTTTGACACGTACGGCCCGAGATGGCATCAAAGATTTATATTTTTATAATTTTTTAGGTACATTATTGGCTCATTTCCTTATGAAAGTTGTTTGCCATCAATGGAAAACTCCTGCACCACCCCTTTAAAACTTGATGTGGTCATCTATACACTGATTTATTTTAAATGGAATCTCACATGTTTTCACCAACACTCAAGTCTTCAATAAGCTTCCTGGAGACTTCTTTATAGTCCTATTTCATCAACCACATTCCCCTGACAACGCTCACCTTTTCTTTATAGTAATATCTTCCTAGCTTTATGTCTCAGGGTGTACAATAAGACTGCTGATTTTCTTAGTTAAAAATCCTATGTCTTCATTTTCACTCTTTCTTTCATTTTGATAAGCCCCTGGCTGGCAGATACTGTATATTGGTTTCTATAAACCCATATAGAAGGATCAACTAGCTTCTTCCTTAATGATGTGCACTTTCTAGCATTGCTTGTTTTTCAGTTTCTTAAATAAGCATTGTAATTTGAACAAATCATCATAAATGATTAGTACAAGCAAATATAACTGTAATATAGCTTATTACAGAAAAAGCGCCTCTTTCTCCACTTATCAGTTACTTCTTTTCTTTCTTCCACTTTCTCCACTGATCATTCACCCTCAATTCACTGCTGAAATCTATTGAAGACAAGACAATATTGATTATCGTCCCACTGAGAGATCAGTTTACATGTTTCTCTCCAAGAGAGAGTGGAGCATGGTGCACCAGAGAACTGGCATGGCGTGGCAGAGCACCCTGAAGAAAGGCCCCCTGTGCCCTGGATGTATTTTTAATTAAGCCAACAAATGTCTGCAGGCCCAGCACTAGTTAAACTTTCTCAGTATTGATCCTAGGTGGTTATAGAGCAGAGCACATAGACCATACACTGAGGGAAGAAGCGGTAGCATGCCCTGTGCCTCAGCTCATTGGGGCTCTTGAATTTTGGAGGACATATAAATCAGGGCACTTGGATGCCATTGTCAGAATGTGCCTTAACTTTTATTGAGTTCCCTGTAGTCAATGTAGGGGTGCAATCCACCCTCTTTTTTAATTACAAAAAAGAACCAAGCATTTACAGGACGGTCGAATGTATCTGTTTTTCGGACTATCCTGAATATAATCTTTCATACCCTGTTTTACAGCCCAGAAAGCTTGAAAATCCAGCCCTTGGGAAGTTTCATGCCAGGGACAAGTTCAATGGCGCAATCATAGTCCCGATGAGAGGGTAAAATTTCAGAAGCCTCTTTGGAGAACATGTAGCGCCCTCCACCCTGCGTGGTGGTCGGTTGCTACAGCATGTATGTGTTTCTGTGCATATAGTGTTAATAAAAACCAGGAAGCCGGTCGCCTAGGCAACCCCAGAGCTTGGGGAGAGGAAGTGGGAGGAGGTTAGGAGCTCAGCAGAGGAGAAGCAGGCAGTCTGCAGCAGGAGATATAGCAGTCTGCAGCAGGAAATATAGCACTCTGCAGCAGGAGAGATAACAGTCTGCAGGAGAGAGTCTGTAGAAGGAGAGTGAGCTGGTAGTCTACAGCAGAAGCAGTCCACACAGGGAGTATGTGTGAGGAGACTGAAGAAGAAAGTCTTCAGAGGGCAGTTAGGAGAGTGCCTGAAGAAGCTAGTGACCAAGCAGATTGACAGTGTAGGCGGCCAAAGCGACCGGTGACCTGAATGTTCCAGTTTTCCCTGCTGTCTCTGAGTCATCCTTTCTGCCGCCGATGTGTCTCTGCTCTATCACACAAGTCTCCAAGGCAAAGGCAAGTGATCACCCCACGATCTCTAACCCTGGGAGTCAGCCCTAGTCAAGGGGGGGTTTAACATCAGCGCTGACCCACAACATCTATCTCCCAGGGGCCTGTGTCATCACTCGGTCCTATCTAGGCCGAACATCTTGACTGGTGTCACGAACTATTCCCAAATACCCTTTCCCCTTTTTAGAGTGTCCATGAGACGGCCCCGACCCCTTACCAGAAGTACCCTTGGCCTGGGTGAGCTCCTCTTCTGGCGTCATGAACAGGATCTCGACGCCTGCACCGCACGGGGACAGAAGAACGCCGTCCGCCATTTTGCGGCCTAGCCACGTGGGAATCCCAAAGAGATGGCCGCCATCTTGCGGCCTACTGCGTGGTCGAACGAGTGTTCACAGAGGGTGGAGCGAGGCTTGCTCACCCTGCCGGTCGATCAAGTGTTCACAGGGGGTGGTAGCGTGATCTCTCACCCTGCCGAAGAATCGAGTACCTCGGGCATCGAACGAAGAACGGCGAATCACATCCAGCAGCATCGATAGAAGGGGAGAAAGATGTCTCGCCCAGACAGCCAAGAGAGACCGATCGCAGCGGCTGTAGCCCTGATCCTGCCACAGACCATGCCGTACATCCCAGGCACAACATGGCTACCACAATACAAAGGTGAGCCAATGACATTGAGTGACTTTAAAGAAAAGCTTACAAGCATGTCAGCTAAGCGGTGCGGCCCAGAGGGAAGTCAAATCCTGGCCGGCCACTGATAAGAAGACCGTCAAAGATATCTTTGCCAAGCTGAAAAGTGCGTTTGAAACCCGGACAGCCTCAGAGGTCAAAATGCAATTCTTTGGGTGTCGGCAGAGAGCCCAAGACACGGTGAGAGACTATGCTATTAACTTGCAAGAGGCGCTGTGGGCAGTAAAGCCCACCAAAAGACTGGAGCAATAAATATGTAGGAGGCAGGCCGTGGATAGCAATAGTGGTGGATGGTATCCCCCTCACGGCCCTCCTGGACACTGGTTCGCAGGTAACCACCATGCCTTATAGTTTGTACCAAAGGTACTGGACTGATTGCCCAGAAGGAGGTTGAACGTTGATAGCCAGCAATGGCCAGCCCTTGACTCAGGTGGGCTACAAAGAGGTTGCCATCCAGGTAGGGCGAGTGAAACTCCAGTAGCAAGGCATAGTTGTGGTAGATGTAGAAAAAGGGGGATGCAACCCTACGGTAACCCTGGGTACTAATGTAATTGAGCACTGTTTGGGTGAGGTCCTTGCCATTTTGAGGGATCTGGCCATAACAGCTCCTCGCCAAGAGAAAACTGCCCTCAGTAGGGAAATTAAGGCCCTAGTGCAACAACAGCAAAGGGAGGTGACAGGAAGGGAGATTGGAAGTGTAAGGGTAAGCGATCGCAACCCCATCATACTCCCTCCCAGGAGTGAGACACTCCTCTGGTGTAGAGCGGCCATGGGTATCAGGGGACAAGATTACCAAGCCTTGGTAGAATCTGTCTACTCCGCTGACAGGCCAAATATCATGACCGCTAGGGGAGTTGTTAATGTTAAAAGGTAGGGTCCCAGTGCGTGTCCTGAATTGTGGGGAGGAGGAAGTTTGCCTTCCCCGGTATGCACATGTTGCTAAATTGCTGACTGTAAGCAACAATGACATTCAGGGCATAGGACCCTTGGCTCCGTCAAAGACGATGGGTGGCAATGGCTCCCCAGCACCGTTGACGGATTGGTGGCAGAGTATGCAAGTTGGCGTTGCCTCCACTCCCCAGCATCAGAAGGATGGTGTGTACCGAGTAGCCCAAGAATATGAACAAATTTTTAGCAAACACCCTCTAGATTATGGGCAAGTGAAAGGTTTTCAGCATCATATCCCAACAGGGGATCATCCGCCAATCAAAGAAAGGTACAGGCCCATACCTCCTGCCCATTACCAGTGTGCCAAAGGTATGTTAGCTGAGATGAAGCAGGCAGGGGTAATTAGGGACAGCTGTAGTCCATGGGCAGCCCCACTGGTGTTGGTCCGAAAGAAAGACGGCACCATGTGTATGTGCGTGGACTATATAAAAATTAACCAGATCACGCATAAAGATGCGTACCCCCTTCCACGCATAGAAGAGTCCTTAGCTGCATTAAAATCTGCTAGATACTTCTCTACCTTGGATCTCACTAGTGGGTATTGGCAGGTTCCTGTTGCAGAGGCCGATAAGGAGAAGACCGCCTTCACCACTCCCATGGGGCTCTGCGAGTTCAACTGTATGCCGTTTGGATTATGCAACGCACCAGGAACATTCCAGAGACTGATGGAGCGTTGTCTTGGCCACAAAAATTTCGAAACTGCTACTGTACCTGGACGATGTGATTGTTTATTCCAGGACTTATGAAGAGCACCTGCAACATCTGGCGGAAGTCTTTGAAGCCCTATCCAACTTTGGCTTAAAGGTGAAACCGTCTAAATGCCATCTGCTGAAACCTAAAGTACAATACCTTGGTCACGTTGTGAGTGACGATGGAGTGGCACCGGACCCGGATAAGGTGACTGTCATCTGAGACTGGCAGAGGCCCACCACCATCAAAGAGGAGCAGCAGTTCCTGGGACTAGTGGGCTATTATAGAAGATTCATCAAGGACTTCACTAATATGGCCGCGCCCCTGCAAGACCTCCTGGTAGGCCACACCAAGACCAAAGGCAAGAGTCCTCCGTTGGAGTGGAATGATAGACTGGATGAAGCGTTCCAGTGTCTGAAGCAAGCACTCACTGGAGAAGAGGTCTTGGCATATCCAGACTATGATCGGCCCTTCATCCTCTATACAGACGCAAGCAATATCGGGCTGGGAGCCGTATTGTCGCAAGAACAGCAAGGGAAGGAGAAAGTGATTGCCTATGCGAGTAGGAAGCTTCGCCCTACTGAAAGGAATCCTGCTAACTACAGCTCCTTCAAGCTCGAGTTCTTGGCGATCGTCTGGGCAGTAACCAAGAGGTTCAAGCACTACTTGGCGTCCTCCAAGTTTACCATCTACACGGATAACAACCCGTTGACTCATCTGGACTCTGCTAAGCTGGGCGCATTGGAACAGAGATGGATGGCCCGGTTGTCCAACTATGAGTTTGTGATCAAATACAGAGCCGGAACCAAGTACACCAATGCAGACACCTTGTCCCGTATGCCGAATCCCCCTGATCCAGGAGAAGAATCCACTGACCTGGAGGAGATTGAGATGCCAGCGTTTTACAATAGAGGCGTGTTCCAGTGTTCCACTGCTACCAGAGGGAAGGGTTTAGCCCGAGAAGATTCCCTGAACCCCTTACCTCACCATGATTGGGCTGAGACGCAACGTGGTGATCAGATCATCTGTATGATTAAAGATCTTCTTGTGATAGAAGGATCATCTCATCCAGCGGAGGCTCAGCAGCTGTGGAAGGAACGGAAGAAGCTCTTCCTCTTCGAGAGCAAGCTGGTCCGTCGAGCCATCAACCCACGCACCCATGAGCTGGTATGGCAGATTGTGGTCCCAAGACAAGATGTGCCCATGATCCTCGAGGCATACCATAACCAAGCAGGCCACTTCAGTTGGAAGAAGTTGGAGGTTGTGATCCGTGATCGTTTCTATTGGATGGGTATGAGACAGTCCATTGAACAGTGGTGCAGAGAGTGCGGCCCATGCAATCTGAGGAGGAAGAATCCTGCCAATCAGAAGGCCCCCTTGCAGCCGATTGTAACGAAACAACCTCTGGAAATAGTGACGTCGGATCATGTTCAGCTGATACCAAGTCGATCCGGGTACACATATGCCTTGACTATGGTGGATCATTACTCCCGCTTCCTAGTGGTCGTCCCAGTGAGAGACCAGACAGCGAGAACAGCTGCAAAGGCGTTCCAAGAATACTTCTGTAGACCCCATGGATATCCGGACCAAGTTCTGACGGATAGAGGCCCAGCTTTTGAAGCTGAAGTGTTCCAAGAGTTCTGCTCGCTATATGGGTGTAAGAAGATCCGGACTACACCCTACCACCCACAAGGCAATGGATTATGCGAAAAGATGAATCACCTGGTCATCAACTTGCTACAAACCTTACCACTATAAGAAAGAAATCGATGGCCGGAAAAGCTACCAGACTTGGTGGAGATGTACAACCAGATTCCCACGAGCTCAAGGGGATATTCTCCGGCGTACTTGATGCGTGCGCGTCCAGGGAAACTGCCAATTGACCAAGAGATGGGAGTTCTAACCCCAGAGACATGGCTCGACCAGGCAGACAGTGATTGGAATACTACTAGACAGTTGCAATATCAGAAAGTCCAGCAATGTGTGGAGCGAAGCCTTGAGCAAGCCCGACAGAGACAAGAGAAGCACTTCAATAAAAAGCGATTGCTGCTCCTTTGTCACCAGGTGACCAAGTCCTGAAGAAGAAAAGATGATCCCATAAATTGGACGATCAGTGGGAAGCTCAACCATATGTAGTCCTACCATCCCATCATGACAATAGTAAAAGTTGTCTAATCTCTAAAGACAGCGGGAAGACTTATGCTACGGTGTCCAGAGACAACCTGAAAATCTGTCCCAGTCAGCTGGCTGAAGAAATCGAAGGCCGAGAAGTCCCTCAGGAAGCAGAGGTTGATAGAGGAATCCGGACTGTCTTAGGCGATTTTCCTAGTGATTGGTTACAAGTGAACAATGCCATTGTTGTCCCGGTTATGCAATTCCCGCAACTATCCCTGTCGGAGACACTAGAGCCGTCACAGGAAGAAGACTCACTCATACAGGACGGCGAAGAATCGCAGGTCCGGGATCAAGAGAGTCCACCCTCTGCCAACAGTAGGCCTCCCATGCCAAAAGTGAGCCCAAGGAGTAGGAGAGTACTACCTTCCCTTCCCACTTTACGCAGATCTCAGCGTAGTACTCAAGGTCAGACCCCAGCTCGCTACCAGAGTAACTAGTAGGAACTTAACCTGTTAATTTAGTGCGTACATATCTGCTATAATTCTATTTATGTTAAAATGTGTTCATATTTGTATGCCGTATTTAAAGGACTCTTTATGTTTTGAAACCGTTAAAGTGACTGAACCCTTGACAAAGTGAACTGTCAGCAACTGTTCTGATTCTTGGAGCCCATGGCCCGCTCCTCAGGCCACGGAGAATTGCAAAAGACTCCACCCATTACCAACTACATCTGCAACATGGCGGTCGGATTCGTTACCCTGCCGGCCAAAGCTTCTTGTTAAAACAGCTGACATAGCAACGTGATATGGTCTGTTTGCCCTGCACTGTGCCCAGGGACGAGCTTAGTTAGGTGGTTGGCTGTTACCCACACACTGTGTTGATAGTCAGGGTGTTTAAATACCGATGAAAAATGTGCTTGTGTATTGTACCCCTAGTATAATGTGTTACCTTATGCTCTTTCATTTTACGCGAACTGCTCCTATTTAGTAAGGGGGAGCAGTCGCGTCCCATCTGATTACAATTGAATACCGGTCTTCCTTAGGGAAAGACATCCTGGTTTGGGGGCGTGGAAGGAGGGTCGCCGGTGACGAACCGCGAACGTTTGCACTGAGACCAGCTGTGGATGGGGTATCAGTCCCCAGGTCTCTGCAACTTCCATGGACAGAGGCGAACTGAGTCGACTACCTGGCCTCCATGACGGGTAGCCCCAACCATAGATTCCCGGGGTCACAGTGACCGTAGAGGATTAGGGTAGTGTGCTATGTCAGCAGCTCCCGCAGAACCCGAGGACACCTACCAGGACACCTACAAGGGACTTTAGGTCCAGGATAAGTTCCCTTGGAGTCTCTAGGATCCAGGAACAATGGCATAAAGTAAAGCAGCAAGGACAGCTACGCCGCCTCTCCGCAGGAGCTTATTTCCGCAACTTTGTAGGGACCGGGCCCAAAAATAAGAATTATTGTATTTCCCAATTGCAACATGTGTAAGCCGTCCGGGGACGGACGTGATTTAGTAAGGGGGAGTGTAGCGCCCTCCACCCTGCGTGGTGGTCGGTTGCTACAGCATGTATGTGTTTCTGTGCATATAGTGTTAATAAAAACCAGGAAGCCGGTCGCCTAGGCAACCCCAGAGCTTGGGGAGAGGAAGTGGGAGGAGGTTAGGAGCTCAGAAGAGGAGAAGCAGGCAGTCTGCAGCAGGAGATATAGCAGTCTGCAGCAGGAGATATAGCAGTCTGCAGCAGGAGAGATAACAGTCTGTAGGAGAGAGTCTGCAGAAGGAGAGTGAGCGGGTAGTCTCCAGCAGAAGCAGTCCACACAGGGAGTATGTGTGAGGAGACTGAAGAAGAAAGTCTTCAGAGGGCAGTTAGGAGAGTGCCTGAAGGAGCTAGTGACCAAGCAGATTGACAGTGCAGGAGGCCAAAGCGACCGGTGACCTGAATGTTCCAGTTTTCCCTGCTGTCTTTGAGTCATCCGTTCTGCCGCCGATGTGCCTCCGCTCTATCACACAAGTCTCCAAGGCAAAGGCAAGTGATCACCCCACGATCTCTAACCCTGGGAGTCAGCCCTAGTCAAGGGGGGTTTAACATCAGCGCTGACCCACAACATCCATCTCCCAGGGGCCCGTGTCAGCGCTCAGTCCTATCCAGGCCGAACACCTTGACTGGTGTCACGAATTATTCCCAAATACCCTTTCCCCTTTTTAGAGTGTCCGTGAGACGGTCCCCTCCCCTTACCAGAAGTACCCTCGGCCTGGGTGGGCGTCACAAACACATCATGAAACTCCTTAATGAACTCAAGTAGTGGTCCCTCCTCTAGTTCTAGACAAAGAGCTGGATAGGTAAACAGTGATTCGAGCACCGAGGACCCAATTTATATTCCCAGTGAATATAAACTCTATCAGATTTTTCGAGAAATACTTGTGTATCTCCCGCATCATCACTCATACACTAAAGTTTTCGCTTTTGGTCTAGAAGGACAGGATGGCAGTTGATGAGTAGGGCTGCCTCAGTAGAAGCACAGACCATTCTTCAGACGATGTTCCTTCTGTTGCTGAGAGGACACAGTACCCACTTGCATGGGCTCCTTGGACTTCACTGGAGCCTTGGACACAGAGGCTTGAGGGACCGAGTAAAGAGAAGAAGGACGGACAAGGACAGATTTTTACCGCTTATGTTATGTTGCAATTTTCTAGTAGCAAGCTGTCTGTTTACATTGTGTTCCATCAGGGAACTCTGCTGACAGCTCATGTGATGCCTTATTTCTTATTCCTGACAGCTCATAACTAGTGATGATCGAGCACCCCGATGTTCGGGTGCTCGGGTGCTCTGGCCGAACACTAGGTGGTGCTCGAGTGCCCAGCCGAGCACTCGAGTATAATGGAAGTCAATGGGAGAAGACCAGGCACCCCCTGCTCTGCAAAGGGGAGGCAGTCTGGTTGAGAGGGAAACGTGAGAAAATGGTGGAAACACCACAGAAATGGATAGGGAACAGCATGGGGAGGATGTCTGGTTCATAGGAAAAGGTCGGAATTGCGACTTCTCCTCTTTCACTCCTTTCACTCGTAAAAGTATGCTAATTAACTGAATTCGTATGCATTAGCGCACAATGCGTAGCATTAGCATACAAATTCGTATGCATTAGGTTTGTGCCAGATATAATAGCCCTTAAAAGGGCTTTTGGGTCTTTTCTGAGCGATTTCTATCCCTGCCTAGCGTGCTTATCTCCCTATAGTGTATGTCCCTCTTTGCTGCAGCAGCGTTTGTGGCGTTAATGGCAGGCCACCTAGCGCTATTTTCAACACCTTAAAAGTCCTCAAATATAAAAAAATAAAAGTTTGTGCCAGATATAATAGCCCTTAAAAGGGCTTTTGGGTCTTTTCTGAGCGTTTTCTATCCCTGCCTAGTGTTCTTCTCTCCCTACACTCTCTGTCGCTCCTTGCTGCAGCTGTCCCTGGCTCCGTATGAGCCGGTCACATGTCACCGGGTGCTTTATAGCACCCAATGACGCGTTTCCGGCTAGCCAATCAGTGTAATGCCAGTAGCTAAGATCGCTACTGGCATTACAGTGAATGCCAGCACCTTCCCACACGCTAATTGGCTAATTAGCGTGCGGGGAGGGGACTCGAGCATGGCGCTCGAGCACATGCAGTATTCGCGTGAATACCGCGTGGTCCCGAGCACCACCATGTTCGGCCGAATAGGCTTCCGCCTAGCAGTGTTCCCGGTGACGTCACCGGCACTAATGGGCGGCCTTTACAGGCTAGTGCAGCGCTAAAGCCCACCCATTAGTGCTGGTGACGTCAATGGAAGCCTCCACCTACCAGAGACCTGGACTGGATCTGCTGAAAAAGCTATATCAATCTATATCTATGTATCAATTTGTTCAGCTCCTCCTGCTCTATAACATGCTGCCTGCAGATAGCACTGCATTTTTATGATGACAGGTTCCTTTAAGATCGCAAGCTACCTGCTCCAAAGTGAGACACAGACATCGTACCAAATATATTCATAAAATTAAAAAGCGTCCAGTTAATCCATTTATTTTTATAGCTCTTTTTAGCTCTCACTGTTAATATATCAATGTCACACACTGGCTTCACTTGCTCTTTAACAAGTCACAGCTTGTTCTTTCTCCTAAAATATGGTCTGATGAAGAATAACATATGTCTGGGGACTTTATTTTATGTGTAACATTTTCCAATCTTATTAATACCAGAGGAGAGTTACTTAGGTCAACATCTGCAAAAATATGTGGTACTTCATATGGTGTGTCTCTTACACTGTGACATGATGCTAGCAATGAAAACATGAGATACCGAAGAGGTTGTGATGGAAGACAATATAGTATTTTGTGGATACGCAATATGACTAAAAGCATGTGGATGTCATGCTATGAGTAAGGTGGCTATACACTTGCAGCGCACCAGGCTTCCAGAGAGGCGTGGTGGCTGGCTGGAACTTGAGCGGATGGGAGCAGTGGTAATGAGAATGGTTGTTGTCCTCATAGTGGCTAATCCATGTTTACACTGAGTGGAGGAGCGCAACCCTTCTTCAACTCAGGGCACATCCTGGATCTTGGAGTCCCTATCCAATGGTGGCTGGGTTGCCCTTGATGTTAGATGAGCAGTGGGGTGCAAGGCAGGAGAGTAAGGGTGGGACTGGTGAAAGAAGGTGATGTCAATGACCAGGCCAGTTTGGTTTCAATAACAAAGTATCTCTTTACTGAATATGAGAGTTGCAGTGGCGTAAATAGAGAAGTAAGGGCTCCATAGCAAGGATCAAACCAGGCCCCCCACACGGGACAGAAGGGTTTCTGCCTAAACCCCTTTCAGTGACCCTTGGGCCATTTTTCCACTGCCTCATGTGATAAAAGTTATCCCTTTAGAGGGTAGAGTCCTGACCAAGTTGTCACCTCCAGTAGAAGAGGAGATAATCCCAACTAAGACTGGGCCCCCTCTTGCCCTGGGCCCCATAGCAGTCGCATGGTCTGCCATTATGGTAGTTACGCCCCTGGTTGCAGTTCATATGGATACACTTCTGACATACTGTACATCACAGTAGGCTTTTCCCAATAATTGCGTATAGGCAACAGCAATGATGGTAGTCATCATACTTGAATCTCTCTCTCTCTAGATACACTTTGGAATCTTTTTTTAATAATCACAGGCATGGAATTCCATTCTCATCAACACTTTTTGCAATGCTCAGTCTGTGGTGTGCAGAACTAAGATCCGGATAGCCAACAATACAGATCTCGAAGCTGCCGTGAATGCGCCAAGAAGAAACATGTTCCTTCTTGGCATGGTTATGGTTTTAAGCCGCTGCTCCACGATTTTCAGCACTGCGTCCTATTGAAAAGAATGGGTGGTAGAATGCAGCCACTGGCAGAATTACAACACAGACACAATTTTCTATGTGAACGGGCCCAAACTCTTTTCCACAGTGGTAAAGTCTATTGCCATAAACATGCAATTACTTTACTGTCTTAGGCTACTTTCACACTAGCGTTTTTTGCAGATCTGTGAACTGATGCGGTTGTATTATTTTTTATATACCCTTGACGGATCCGTCATGAACACCATTGTAAGTCAATGGAGGACTGATCCGTTTTCTATTGTGTCAGAGAAAACAGATCCGTCCCCATTGACTTACATTGTCAGGCATGACGGATCCATTCATCATTCTGTCGAAGATGGGAGCGCAACTAAATGGAATATATTCTGGTGCATTTCATTTCGTTCAGTTCAGTTTTGTCCCCATTGACAATGAATGGGGACAAAAAGCGAAGCATTTTCATATGCTATTGAGATACTATGATGGATGACAATAGTGGAATTGAAAACGCTAATGTGAAAGTAGCCTTAGTCCAAGTGATTCTCCACTGTCGGTAAATGTCTGTTCTTCTTTCGGGGTAATTTCACAGTTCAGTATTTTATTTGACAGTTTATAATCTCAGGGATGTTCCTTGGAATAGGCATAGATGTTAGCAGCTCACTCAAACACTCTAGGCCTGCTCATCAAAGAACTCCTAACCCGATGGAGCCCCATCTATTCTTATAGCTCTATGATGTGCCATTCCTATATTATTTCTACTAGAAGTTATAAATTAATTGCTAGCGGTCTGCAGTAAGTATGTGTGTACCTGCACAGTCTAAAAATGGCAGCACTGATTGGAGAGAGTGGGTCTGTGCAGGTACACACCCCAACTGGTTACCTCCCCTCTGTACCCTTACTGCAGACTGCTAGCAATTCATTCATAACTTGTGGTAGAAATAATAAAGGAATGGCACAACATACAGACATAAGAATATATGTTCCAGAATTGTTATTACATGGGGGATGCCTGAAGCTATTAAAACAGTCATGTCAGGAGCGGTAAGAGGTCCTCTTTAAGCATATGGATGTTATTTTGAGAGGGTTTAGGAGCCCTTCCCCCCATTACTCATAGCAGAGACATAATCATTTGATTGGCATGCAATTCTACAAATATATGGCGGACACAATTTCTCCAGCCATCTTCTGTTTGATGGAGGTTCAATATACATACTTGTGGTGAGCAGCTGATCTCCAGGGCAACTTTAACAGACAACCCTTCAAGCCTAATATCTAGTCAAAAAATACTGCTGGTTATAAATCATCACTTTTGAAGGTTACATGGTATGGTCCATCTTACTATGTCCTTCTGTAATCACTATTTTAATCTATTAGACTGTATTAGTGGTGGATAAGATCAACTTGTGTTTCCGAATCCACCAGTGATTATTTTTAGTTAGAATTAATGCAAGAGCAAGAAGATAATTAATAGCCAATAAAAAATCAGAAGATACACACCATCTGTGGGGGAAAGCATACACGTCTAATATGAAAGGAACAGCTCTACATTACCAATGGGAGGTTATGCAAATGTGGACAGCGTAAAACCATGAACAAAGACATCAAAAGACTGTATTAATAAGATTCGGTGGTGGTGCAGGTGATAATTAATCTGACCAGTGTCTGGATAAATATGAGGCCAGTTTAAAAAATTGCCATACTAAAGAAGACACAGACATTGAAGAGACATCATTATGTACAGACTACTGTATGATATAGATTTTACAATACTTCCACCTCACAGGTACACACCTTTTATGGGCATCTAGAATTTTGAATGTAATCTGTTATCAAGATAAACTGATCGAATAGGTTAGTGGACTTGCACCAAACAAATGTCACCCAAAAATCCAGATCCTGATCAGCACTGCAGAGAGAAAGGGTTACATATCATGTAAGGGGTGGTCTTCCGTCTATTGCATCCAGCATTTAAAGGGTCCACACTTTGTAAAGGGGATTCTTACACTGCCCCATGTTTGGACAGATTATTGATAATGAGCGTTCTTATGAATAATCTGCCTGGGTAAAGGTACCGGCAATTAATGAATCAATTTGTTAGAATCGATTCACTCATCCTTACAAATTAACAGTGCTCCAATTGGCCTTAAAATTGGTGTTTGACATTCTGAGGTCTCCTTTCCTTACTGCAAAGACAAAGGTTAGCCAGCATATCCTGCAAAATGATGTGTGCATGCCTCCATTTTTGTCATGCACTTTCATCTAACCCATCCTTACCATAGGCTGTTTTTAGTGATATATATATATATATATATATATATATTTATTTATATACACCGGTATTAATAAAGTCCTGCACTAGCGCCAGCCTCTACATAACTTTGGCGGATCCACCGCCGCTTCTAAATGTAAGACAGCTTCTTACATTTTGACCATTTTCTACACCTAAAACTGTCGTAGAAAATGGTAAATGAGACGGGCATACCGGCCGATCCCCTTCCCAGCCCATGCCACGCACACTTTTTTAGACCTGGTGTGAGGGGGCAAAAGTCGCAGATTGCAGCTCAAAGGACCTTTTGAGACAGAAATACACCTAATATAGGCTTATTTCTGTTTAATAAATGACCCCCATAATCTGTAGTCTGCTGTCCCTGAATTCAGAGGCCTGCTGGCACAGAGAAAAGTAACAAATAGAGCAGACACAGTATACATGCGGAACCTGCTCTTCCTAAATTAAGAGGCCAGTTGGCACAGAGAGAGGTATCACAGAGTAGCTTCTCATACAGATTGAGGTCACCTTGCCGTGGTGGATGGGCACACATGATTTTGATTAAAATGTATTTGCTAAAAACCTCATATTCTTGTTATATGGTGAATATAATGATATATATACTTTGCGTGAGTGTTGTTGCATTGTGTTTGCTGTTACTTGTGAAGGCATAATGGTAGTGGCAATAAAGGGAATAGCAGTTGTTGTGGCGTTGGCAACAGCAGCCATACAGTGATTGGGCTGGCAATAAATAACCATCATCAGCAATGGCCGAGTAGCAGGTGTGTGAAATCCTCACAAATCCATCCATCCATCCAAAAGTGATGTTTTGTACACTTGCAGAAGACAAGTTTATTCTATTACATGTGACGCCTCCAGCTATGGTGCTGAAAATCCTCTCTAAGATGACACTGGAAGCTGGACAAGACAGTACAAGACCAAACTGGGCCAGTTCCGGCCACTGTTCCAGTCTGCCTGACAGGGTCAGGGAACATGGTATGTGCCATGGAAGGGACACAGTACAAATAAGACTGAACCTGCTTGTTCAGGTGGTGCGTCTCGATTTGCATCAGCCTGGTGTAGCACATGGAAAATATGTTCCATCATGGTCATGAGACTGAATCAGCTGCTGCAGCTTCTGCTATTTGTGTTAGCAGAGACAGCGGGAGGTGGGTGACACAGTAGGGGGGCTTACAGGGACCTCCTGGTCAGACATCTGGGCAGCAGGCATTTGCTCGACAAAAGCTGCGGCAAGTTATATACACAGTGTATCCTGTGCTGCTGAGCCGGTTTAGAGGGTTGGAATGGTAGTGTTCCTGATAAGGTGTTTTGCCATGGTGTACTCCCTCAGGCTGTTGCTACCTGGGGAAGAGCAGGGGAATTATAGCACTGAAGAAGGAGGTCAGAGTTAAATGTAACAAAGTCTTGTTTTTTGACTGAGTGAAAAGTAGAACTTGAAATATATTCAGTACCAGCAGGCCTTTAGCACAATTCTTCCCTGGCACCAGCAAGGATATGGAGCAGGTTGTTTGGTGGCAATTCAGCACTTAGGTGATACTGGTCTAGTGGTTGTTTGGTCATGGGTGACTTAGCCATGTTCCCTCCCCTTACAGCAGTGTCTGTAGATGTAGCAGTTCACTCTGTTTTCTGGAATCTCAAGGCTTTACTTGTGGACAATTTGGAGTAGTTCTTTCTGGAGAAATCTGTCACAGGAGCAGGAACACAGCAACTTTCTCCATCCCCACTCTGAGGCTTCTCAACAACTTATCTTGGCAGGAATCAGGACCTGCCCATTCCTACCAAGAGGGGAGGAACAGCCTTTGCCATTCCTTTGGTTTTAGTTGTAGCAGCCAAGAGACAAATGGTAAAATATATAACAATATAAATAATTTGTAGTACCCCCACGGTCTATGCCCAATACCCAGTTCTTTCCAGCTCCCCCCACACACACACACACACACACATACATACACACTGAGATCATTTATCATCATGGTCAGTATCGTGTTGTCATCATCTTCAGCAGCAGCAGAAGCAGCTTTGTCCTCCTGCACAAGCGACTCTACCAGTTGTACACTTTGTCCATTTGTGTCCCCACAGCTATTGGGCGGCAGGCAAGATACAGAAGCTGTTCTTCTTCCACCATCAGCGTGTTTTCCCTGATATAAATATCAGGGACATAACATTGTTGATGCCACAGTAGTCACTACTGACAAAACTGGGGGACTCTTTAAAGTGCCTAAATAAGCAATACACATCCCTGAGCTGCCAGTGCCTAATCTCAAAATAACACCCCTGCTGTAGTGAACTGGTGCATGATGAAATCATTCACCGCTTTACCCTGCTCGTACAGATACTCCAGCATATGTAAGGTGAAAGGCAGGCTGTGCTGTTGCTGAAATTCCATAATGTCTGAAATGCACGGACACTATCCTGGACATGACCAGCACTTTCTGTTAGCTACAATACTTTTTCAAAAACCATTGCATCACTAAATTTATCAAATGCACTATGCAGCCAGCAGGTCTTATTTACCCCAATTGCAGTGCAGCAGCAATGTTTTTGCCATTGTCGCTGACTACCTATCCCAGTTGCAGCTAATAATGGTGGCCAGGCATCTTCCAGGGAGGCTGACAAACGTCGTCAGCTCCCTAAAGGCAACAGAATCCACTGCAATATGGCAGTGACTGCATCACCACCAGCAAGATGGGAGTTCAGCTTCCACACCATCAGATTTCTAGGCTTTGCTAGCCAATCATTCTGTTATCTATGACGACAGAGGCAGTAACTGATGATGATGATGATAAGGACACTGTACTACATGTGGATGCATTCTGGCTGATGCAAAAGGAGACAGGGAGAAAGAGGACAATCTGGTTTCTATTGCAGGCTAGTTCTATTTTCCCACTAGATCTGGTGATGGCGCTTCATGTACTGTAGTAGAGCCTACGTTTGTGTTTGAATGCAAACAGCTTATTTTCATCCTGCAGATGTAGCACACAGCTGTGCAAACACACTGCACACTGGTATTGATGCACTAAAATATGCTGAATTAGGCTCCATTCACACGTCCTGATTCGATCCTGATCCTGATCTGGATCCATTCATTTCAATGGGTCCTGAAAAAATCAGGATTGAATCAGGAAAGAAAAACAGGACATGTGAATGGAGCCTTAAACTGGCATATTGACGCACTAAAATGCGCTAAATTAGACAATTAGGCAGGTATAGTGACAAACTAAAATGCACTGAATTTACACTAGTAATGCACTAAAAAGAGCTGAACTGCTTAATTGGCTGGAACAGGCACTCTTCTCCCACTGCAGCAGGACCTGTTTCACACTTACCCCCAGCAGAGGATGAGTGCCTGATATGCAGCATGCACAGCATTGTGGAACGTAGCGCTAGCCTGGAGCTTATAACAGGCTCTCCCGTTTTGTCTTCTGACCTGTGATGTGCTACCTGGTCGTGACTATTTAGTGGACCTTGACCAGGAAAATCGCCTGCAGCCAAGTCAAACCCTCCTGGCAATGAGAAATGGTGAATTACAGGAAATTATTTTGACTGTGTGCCCCAGTTTAAAATGTGCTGGAGTGTTAGCAGTCATCTCAAGTGAACAATTCTGACATTAATGCCCAGGTCCCAGACTAGTTTATTAGCTACAAAGACTTAGAGGAAATTTTTCTATGGATTTTCTGTGGCAACCAAGAAGCCTAATAGTAGAAATACCAGTGGGGCCTGTTTCTTGTAGTTGTTAAATTACCCTGTAGGACAGGAGGACTTGCTACTTGTTTGCCCTTCATTTCCTTTCCGTAATTCTTGGGTTTCTCCACATCTTTCTTGCTAATGTTGTAGGGCCCATTACAGCATCTATTAAAAGAAAGCCACTCTGAGCTGGGACGCATCTTTTCAGTGGTCCTATAGCAGCTGCCTTGGCAACCTCTATGGGAAGAATGCTCATCTACTGTATATAACCTTTCAACAAACCCAATCCTGTCAATTGTCCATTTGTTTTCTGCTGCAGTGTTTTCTTCTCTTCTTGTTTGCTTTCTTTTTTATAGTATATAGACTGTTGGATGTGTCCTGCTTTTCTGAAGTCTTTCCAGCCATTGTTCCATGCATCTTTGCTCTGGTGACCTTTCTAAAAAAAATATATTGTTTAATAAATACTATCCGCAGCGTTTCCTCGCTCGAATTCTGAATCTGATGTATTTAGGCACACAGCAAACATGACCAGATTGTACAATTACTTTGTTATTTGTTTTCCTTCCCTTCCCTTTTTTGTGCATCTTTACTCATTTTCCGTATGCCTCTGCCCTTTAACAAGACATTTATTCCCAGAAAACCTAAAGAAATTTTAAAGTACTTTTCACGTGGTTCAGTGTACATTGCAAGTGCACCAATTACTGGGCGTCATGCTGTTTTAAATAAGGGCCTGCATGAAAAAGTAAATGGGAATTCCTGCGGCTGTCCCTGTGCCATTGCTTCTCAAACTACATTTAGAAATGTTAACCTTCTGCATGCGGGGCGGCATCCTCACACAGCGTGTTCTCCCCGGATTATAGCGTCTCTGTTTCTTGGCCTTAAGGACTGTAACTTTGATATGTTCATCTTTTAAATACGGCAGCTTAGGAAGTTCTGATGCTCACCCACAGCTTGTGTTCTCTTCCCAGTGTAAGGAAAGGCTGGTGCTGCTAAAATAGGGCAAACTCAAAGGAGAGAAGTAATTTTTACATTTTTTTTTTTTTTACTTTTTTCACAATATTTTTTTTTCAAAGCAGGATATCATAAAACAAACTATCACTTTAGTATCCCGCACAGTAAAGGTATCATGTCATTTTTATTTATGAATTTTGTTTTTACCGTAAGAACAAAACTCATGAAACAATAGTGGAATAGCAGGGATTTGTTTTTTCAATTTCACCCCACAAAGATTTTTTTTTTATAATTTTTCAATACATGATATGGTAAATTTAAAAAATAAAATACAATGTCCCTGCAGAAAACGAGTCCTTCTGTGGCTATGTTTTTGGACAAGTTAATAAATGTGATGGAAGGAAAAAAAAAAAGTAAACTAGCTGCGATTGGAAGGAGTCAAAGGTTCACTGTACTTTCACACAATTTTATTTAATAGAGAATGGTGTTGCTAGCAAATTTCTAAATCACCTTATTTAAAAAATATGCCTGCATCCACCTTAAAAAAAAAAAAAGTAAAATCATGGCCACTAGGGGTCTCACTCCCACCAAACTTGCAGTCCACTGCATGTTGTCAGGCAAGGTCCATCCCTAGTAACAGAGACTCAGGAGACGGTTCCCAGGAAATGGGGGCGCATCAGAGCTAGCCGAGATCCTGAGCCTGATAAAACAACTGCTTTTACAGTGCATCTGAAGATAACAGGAGCTTTTGCTTTTCTGTAAGTGTGATTTCTCCATTCTCATCATCTTTCTGAGCTCCCTAGAAGAAAACAAACATAGAGGAAAGTGTGGTTACTATATATAGTACTGGAAGATTCAACAGAAGAGGACACCCACTGCTTCTGAGTGAAATGCATCTAGCTGTGCTGCTAAAACAGGAAACAATGTGGCTGAAAGAGACTTTAGGGAGGCCTAAACATAACTGTTCCTTCACATAATTGTACAGCCATTATGCAAACTTTTTTTTTGAAAACTCATGTACACTTTAAGGATAGCATATATAATTCTTTATAATGAGACAGATTTCCTTCAGTTGGACACAGGGGATTTGCCACTATAGGTGACCTGAGTAGTAGAAGCAGAACGAGGGTTATATAGGGGAGGAGGCTACAGATGCATCAAACATTTACTTGACACTATATCTAGAGTAGCTGTTATTCTATGATTTATGTGATTGTCTTTCTACGGCTGGCACTAATATATGCACACTATAGGGTATGTGGTATCCATTGTCATTATAACCATATAATTTATTTTTTGGACTTTACGGATGATAAACACATGAGTCAACAGCCAAGTGACTTGAAAACAACAAGCTAAGCAATAACACCTTAATCGAAGAAGCCTAGAGCAAGAGTAGATCTCGAAGGTCTCTAAATTGCCTTGTCAATAGGGAAGAGCCACATATATTAGTGCTTTCCACTACATAGTTTCAATGGTTTTTCAGTCTAGAAATAGGAATTCTCTTAAGAATCTCCTAGAATGACGTGGCCAGACATCATACTGCTCATGGCTATTGTTGCTATGGAATTGCATGGAGATTGAATGCTCTTCCTGCGTTTGTGACGGTTAATTGTCTTCCTGTGATATTAACCTCAATGTGTGGGAGTTAAGAAAATTAGATTGAGATCCCCATTGGGGAAAGGGATAGACAGAAAATGTTGGTGTTGTGTAAGTAGCAGGAAATAAGCTGTCATCAGATGCATAGCGATTTTTATTCAGAACTATATTCATAGCATTCTTTCTTATACTTTCTATGGACAAAAGGAGCTCAAGACACTGGAAACAAAGTGGAGGAATAAGAAGTGGAGGAACACCTGAGAGGAGCAGTTCTTAATCTTGACATAAGTGAGTTTCTTATCTTAAATGACTTGTCTGCTGGGGATGAACCAAGTAATCAAAATGGATCAGCTAGTCACAGGGAGGCAAAGCTCTCAAAGTCAGGATAAGATGAAAAACATAAATCAGAATAACGACGGATAAACAAAGTGTAAGAAACGTCTGCTGTATAAAAGCTCTATTATGTATATAAAATAGATCCGATATTAACAGAAATGCAGCCAACAAGGCCTCAATTGTCATGTCAAAGACTGACACTCCGTTATAAGAGGTCTTTCATGGCATTATTGCTCTGACCATACTTTAAAGGCAAGCTTTCACCTGTACTATGTGGTCCTCACTGAGCATAGCATAGTATCATGGCAGACACACTGATTTCAGTGGTAACGTATGAGCTAACAGTCGGTACATTTATGTTGAGATGTTGAACTCCGGAGCGTGCACCAGCATTGCGAGGAAGATGAGTTTGATGAAGCTCACTCTCCCCGCCCTTCGCTGCCTCCAGACAAAGATTCATAGGTTAGGTTTAATTCCTGTTGAGCAAAGGAAAGAAACCTCTCAATCCTAGTTTGGAGGTGGGGGAGGGAAGAGACAACGAGCCTCATAGGACTCAACCACTAAAATCAAGGGGTTTGTCACTACACTCTGCTGCCCTCAGTGAGGGCCGTATAGTACAGGTGACATGTTTCCTTTAAAGGCGTTGTCAAGCACAAAAAAGGACCCTTTTTCCCCCAGAAACAATACCACCCTTGAAATCTACGTATAAAACTCATCCCTCAAAGATGGGCTACCGTATAAAGTGTACAGAAGATATGAGGAGGTTTTGCCTCCGAGTCTCTTGAAAGAGTCATGTGAAGATGTTCAGCTTCCAGGGTCAAAGGCAATAATAGCCCTAATGACTAAGTAGGAAGAATGGGATGTACAAGTAATATCAGCCAAGATCTCTTCTTAATACAGGCATCAAGTTGTAGCTGTTGGCTACAAAATTGGGCAAAGTCATTGCTTTACGGGTCAATGAAGACTAGAATAAGTTCGACTGCTTACAATATCTGCAAGTTATATGCTAATTTTCAGGTGGAACATGGAGTGTGCCACTCCATCCTGTCTCCAGATGCCACCAAGGATTTTGATATGGTAGAATAGCTCTTCCTATTGAGAGTCTTGAAAAAGTTTGGTTTTGGCATTTTATTAGCAACTTTATTAGGTGGGTAAAACGTCTTTACTGTAACCCATGCACATGTTATAATATTAATGGAGAAGTGAGTGATTCATTTTTGTTAGGCAGGGTCATTCATAAAGAGTACGCCTCTCACTGGTATTATTCACATTATTTATTGGACCACTGGTTATTCTTGTTATAATAGATGTAGATATAAAAGGCTTTCAGTGAAAGGAGATACAATTTGGGTTTAAAAGATAAAATATTCTAATACAACAATAATTTGAATAACATGAATAAGACAATAAAATAGGACCATATGTAATACAGAAGACTGAAAGATTTAGCCTATCATTTGCTAATTGGGCTGAGTCATGCTGACTCTCTTAGATAAGAGATAGCTCATTTTTAGATGTAGGTGGCACAAATTTAAAATTATTTTTAAAATTGTTTAACTCACTTTTCTGGAGGACTTTCTTTCCTTTCTGTGGGTGGGTAGCAGCTCATCAAGCACCTGAACTTTTCAGGAAGTTCTGTGAATTTAAAAGTAGGAACAAATAAGTGAATGGTGTCTGGACCACTTCATCTGCTTAATTATGAGATCTCTATGCCGGCACTGAGAGGAGAGGAAGGGAGCAGGAAAGCTATTGACCATGTATTTCCACCTCTGAATGCAAGAGAAGGTGGACCAGAAGGAAAATGTAATACATGTTTTTTGCATGCATAGAGCAATAAAGCTTCATTTGAAATGCTTTAATCATTACACATCAACAATAATTTGAATAACATGAATAAGACAATAAAATAGGACCACGTGTAATACAGAAGACTGAAAGATTTAGCCTATCATTTGCTAATTGATGCTAATTGAGAGTCATGCTGACTCTCTTAGATAAGAGATAGCTCATTTTTAGATGTAGGTGGCACAAATTTAAAATTATGTAGGTGCTAGACGCCCAGCGCCGTACTATTACTGAGCGCTGATCGGGCGGGTGCAGGAGCTGCTCTATAAAAATATTACATGAGATAGCCCCCCAGGTGAATGTTGTAAAAAAAATTTAAAAAAAAACCATGCCAAAACAACTATTTGTTTTTACCTTGACTCACAAAAACTGTAATACCAAGCGATCAAAAAGTCTTATGTACACCCAAATGGTACCAATCAAACCGTCATCTCGTCCCGCAAAAAATGAGCCCCCACATAAGACAATAACTCAAAAAATAAAAAATCAATGGCACCCGCAAACCAATCCATCAAAATCTGTTCTGCAAAATCCATATGGCGCTCCTTCTGTTTTGAGTCCTGCCATGTGCCCCCACAGCAGTTTACCACCACATATGGGGTGTTGCCGTATTCAGGAGAAAATGGGTAACAAATTATGGGGTGCTTTTCTCCTGTTACCTCTTGTGAAAATGAAAAATTTGGGACTAAAGCAACATTTTATTGGAAGAAATGAAACTTTTCATTTTCACAGCCAAGTGTTTCCAAATTCCGTAAAACGCTTAGGGGGCCAAAGTGGCCAGTACCCCCCTTAATATATTCTTTGAAGGGTGTAGTTTCCAAAATGGGGTCACTTTTTGAGGATTTCAAATGTAGGGGTACGTCAGGGTATCTCAATTACAAAATGGTGCCTAAAGACTATTCTAGCAAAATCTGCCTCCAAAATCCGTATGGCGCTCCTTTCCTTCTGACCACTGCCACAAACCCATAGAGACGTTTACCACCACATATGGGGTATTTCTGTAAACTGCAGAATCAGAGTAATGTATATTGAGGTTTAGTTTGCTGTTAACCCTTGCTGTGTTGCAAGAAAAAAAATATTAACATGAATAATCTACCAAAAAAGTGAAATTTTGAAATTTCACCTCCATTTTCCTTTAATTCTTGTGGAACACCTCAAGGGTTAACAAAGTTTGTAACAGCAGTTCTTTATAACTTGAGGGTTGTAGTTTCTAAAATGGGGTCATTTATGGGGGTTTCATTATGTAAGCCCCTCAAAATCACTTTATATCTGAATTGGTGCTTTAAAAAATGGTTTTGGAAAATCTGGTGAAAATTTGAAAAATGGCTTCTAAACTTCTAAGCCTCCTAACGTCCTAAAAAAAGTAAAATGACATTTACAACATGATGCCAACAAAAAGTAGACATATGGGGAATGTAAAATAATAACTATTTTTGGAGGTATTACTGTGTATTTTGAAAGTAGAGAAATTGAAATTTGCAAATTTTTCCAAATTTTTGGTAAATTTGGGATTTTTTCATAAATAAGGGTGAAATATATTGACTCAAATTTATGACTGTCATGAAGTACAATGTGTCACAAGAAAACAATCTCAGAATGGCCTGGATAAGTAAAAGCGTTCCAAAGTTATTACCACATAAAATGACACGTCAGATTTGCAACAAATCGCCTGGGCATGAAGGTGAAAACAGGCCCGGGGTTGAAGGGGTTAAGGCCACTTTTGAGTAATTGGGAATACAAGTTTCTAACGGTTCATTGGAGTTTACGGAGTACATTTTATTTTGCTAATACGAAGATCCAGAATTAAGGTCAACTCCTGGCTGAAATTACCCCTATCTAGAACTGATAGGGTCTAATTAGTAGAAATTATTATTTTGTCTCACTTTCTTTTTCACACAGTTTTTCACTTCATGGCCCATAAGGACTAAAACATTTTTTTGGAAGTTTTGAAGCTCTATTAAACTTTGAAAAATTTTGAAGGGGTGTTTGGAAAGATTGATAATGCAAAATGAAACTCGATTCTTTAGAATGGTAAATTGGTTTCAAGAAAGGCAAATTATTAATGGCACAATTTAATGTTACTTGTTTGGTGAAATAAACACAGGAATTATTTGAAAGACAAAGAGTGCTGAAGTATCTTCTAACTTTTTAATGTTACTCATAGGTTGTACTACATACCCACTTTTTAACATTTTTTTGTGTGAAATATGTTTTAGAGACAATTGAAAAACCCCCAGCTGCTCTGAGGAAAACACTAATTTTACTTATATTATCTGGAGTCCTAGAATCTCATTGTAATGGAATTCAGTTTTTGGTATAAGAGGCATTGCAGGATACATACAATGTCACTGTATCTAATTAAGCTAATTAAGCCAGTTTCTCTTTTCAACATTTTCACAATTTCACCCACTGACTCTTTTCATGACCTTTTCAACTATCCACATATCTCATTTCATACTGTAATTTTAGCAGTAGATAATTTTAATACGTTATCTATTATTATAATCCTGACTGCGATGATAATAGGATGACTGCTGACTTTATTCTCAGTGTACAACATCGGTCCCCAACCACCGGTCTGCGGCCCAGGAACGGGCCCTGGATGGATATTTGCCAGACAGCGGCAATCAGGGACCCAGTCACCAGTGAGAAGCGGCAGTGGCAGGGGACGGGGAGATGAGCGCTTCCATTGTGGACAGCGATACAGAGGCCTGTGCTGCGGCAGGGCAGGGGAGGGAGAGGCATCTCCCTTCCCCGTTCCTCTGATAGGCTGGCAGGCCTAGTACCTGTAGCTATCAGAGGTCAGCTCAGGCGACACGATGATGTCATCACGTTGCCTGAGCCGTACAGCACAGGACACAGGCCGGATGAGAAATAAAAACAAAAAAAGTCCAGAATGGGATGGTACTATTAAAAAAAATGCATGCATCATTATATTGGACTCTTCTGCAACCTGGGTGCCATGAACTGGACCACAGTGGTGCTCTACACGATAAACCGTACAGCGAAATACCACTCAAAAAATAGAAAAGAAAAACTGTGTGGCACTCACCATAAAGTAGTCCAAAGTTTATTAGAGGCAAAATCACTTACATACAGCGATGAACTGGGGCAGACAGCATAAAATGACCCATCAGGGCATAGGCGACAGCCGTTTCGCGCTCGTACCGCGCTTCCTCAAGCCAATTGCGTCCAGGCCAGATGAGGCCTGCAACACATCGCATCGCTGACAGACTGATGGAAATAAGTATAAATGTTTTTTTGTTTTTTTGTATAATACAGGAGACTATGTGGGGGCACTTCTTACTGGCACATGATATGGGGCACTGTGGGGGCACTTCTTATTGGTACATTATTGGGGGGGCACTATGGGGGCACTTCTTACTGGGTACATTATTGGGGGCACTGTGGGGGCATCTATGGGCACTTCTTACTGGCACATTATTGAGGGCACTATGGGGGCACTTCTTACTGGCACATTATTGGGTGGCACTATGGGGGCATCTACTAAGGCCACAAAGAAGGGGTATTTTATATGGGGGCTTTGTATATGAGCATTTTATGTAATATTTATATATTTTAATATGCACCTTGCATGAATCAGTCAGAGCTGACCAGCACACACACGCACACTGCCCCCCGACCCCCCCCCCCCCAGTCCCTGGAGGAATTGAGAAACCGGACATTGGTGAAAAAAACGATTGGAGACCACTGGTGTACAAAGCACATGATGAAAAGGAATTTCTACGTACATCCAACCATCTCATCCTATCTCCACCATTCTTTTTACCCAGCATATTATTTTTTTTATTTTTAATATTTTTATTTTAATATTTTTCTATTACTACTGTCTGTAATGTTGATGCATGACCTACTATGGCATCATGCCACACAAACTTGATTAGAACTATAGGTTATTTTCTAATTGTGAATCCTGCTTAAAGAGGTTATCGCACGATTAATGTAAAAAATCACCTTGACCGTCTCTGTTTAACAAACGTAGAACCAGCCCTGTATCTCACATGGATCCAGATATTTCTCCATGAATTGCTCCAATTGCTCTGCTAGATTTATTTCAAGCTAGCAGCTTTGGGGGTGTGAACTTTCTTGGGGGAGGGTGTGTCTTTTCTGCTGCGGCTGGTGGGAGTTAAAGGATGGAAATGAGCATGTATGTCAACTTCAGTGAGCTGGACAGAGAATTTTGAAAAACAGCAAACAGTAGGTGGCGCCATACAGCTAGATTTCAGTGAATAACTCAGTGGCTGTACTAAATTTTTATATACATGCAATTACAAAACTTGCAGAAAAACCAAGTCCAGCTACTTCAAATACCAATATTCTTTATTTCAAGCGGTAAAATCCATTGGTAACATGCAGTGTACAACTACGTGTTTCGGACCCCACAATTTTAGTCTTTACTTATGACGTGCAAGTTACATTTCAGCCGAGTCCAGGTTGTGTCAGTGCTCCGGAGGAATTGGGTGCAGGTGAGCGCTGCAAGTAATAACTTTCTTTGTATTATGCAATTACAAAAGTATTCAGATCCAGGTGCTGAATTGAAAAATGTAGAATATTTTTTGTGGGACAATCCATTTAAAGGAGAAAATATATATAAATATAAATATATATATATATATATATATATATATATAGTAAATTGCATAATTTATGTTCATATTAAACAATGCAGTATAACATTGTAATTTGTTGTTAGACATCTTCATACAACCACGGACAGGAAGACATAATAAAATAAGATTAAGCATTGCGTGCCGCTGTAGAGTTTGTATTTAAAACACTTAAAAACCTTCTTTTATGGCTGGGGTTCAAGAACTCTACCCTGCTGTTATTGCTTTTGTAGGATTACGACCTTTTGTGCTATATATCAGTTTACTCTGATTACACACTCCATCACTTCCATCTCATAGATAGTCTGGAGGGACCAGAAACATGCTCTTAATACATTTAATCCAAAACAAGCAACTTCTAATTTATTAGTGCTTCACTCACAAGTGGACTCCAGTGACAGTGGGGAAAAAAAATACCAACAAGTACTTACAAAAGTTTTCCTCCAGCCGCCTCATAAAATGTACCGTTATAAATCTTATTCTGATAATGTAAATCTGCAGAGTCACAAGATCCACAATATGTGTGGGTATTACCACAGAGGATAGCAGCGTGCGAATAGTAAATGAAAGTGCTTAGGTAGAATGAGCCACTGCTTAAGAACATGATGTAAATACATCACACCTATTCAGGAGAATATACTGCTGGGACGTGAGTATAAGACAGCACTGTGAATTCTTGTATTACCCAATGTTGTTTCTCCAGGTATGAATTATGTAGGACTCAAGCTCCTGATGTCTTGTAGACCTCTCTGAAACCACATAGGATGGCTTTACGTATCTCATTAATTCATTCGATGATTAGGAAGGAAATATCAGCACCAGCTCCTACTCTTTCTCTTTTAGTTATCCCCAGTAGCGTACATAGAGAAGTAAGGGCCCCATGGCAAGGATCAAACCAGGCCCCCCACACAGGACAGAAGGGTTTCTGCCTAAACCCTTTTCAATGACCCTTGGGCCATTTTTCCACTGCCTCATTTGCTAAAAGTTGTTCCTTTAGAGGGTAGAGTCCTGACCAAGTTTTCACCTCCAGTAGAAGAGGAGATAATCCCAACTAAGACTGGACCCCCTCTTACCCTGGGCCCCATAGCAGTTGCATGGTCTGCCGCTATGGTAGTTATGCTGCTGTTTCTCCTCATTCTTCCTTTATTTATTTATTTTTTAGGACAGCTATGGTCACAGAAGCCCTACTTTCCCCCGTGGGCAATGAGGTCGCTCTACTCACCATGCCACTGCCTCCATGCTTCTGCTTAGTGCTACATCCTTTGCCTCCTTAGGGCTCACCTCTGGCCTCTTAAAGGGCCAGTGTGTGTGCTTCCAAATCCTTCCCCAGCCAATGGCTAGGGGTACCTGGGTATTTAAGGCACCCTCTCTAAGCAGAAGCTGCCTGAGCTTTAAGATTCTTGGTGAAACAGCAAAGGTGCTCAAGTCTGGTGCTTCTATGATTCTGCTGCATTTTGCCTAGGTTTATCTGACATATGTTCCTGGCTGTACTTTAGCCCTGCACCCATCCTTCTTGTGTGCTCCTTCGCTTCCATTTTCAGTTTTATTATTGTTCATGTTTAAGTTAACCCTGTCCATCTGCCTTGTTCTTGTTCCTGTCAACAATCCAGCCTGTATGCCTCGCCTGTCTTCACTACCACCCAGGCAGTTTATCTCCAGTGTCTCCCACCAGCTATACTTCAGGTTTGCTGCCTGGATCTATAATGCTGCACTCAAGCCATAGTGACCATTCAGACTGCTCCTTTGGTTGTCCTGATTTTCTGTATTCTGAGCTTTCCCGGGAGGTAGGTTTTTCTCCTTACCTTTTCCTTTAGTTTCCTTAGCTGTTACCTCTGCCAATTCTGCATCTTTTACTAATTTGCTTCATCCGTCTCATCTTTTCCTTTCAACAGTTCTATATCTTTTTCACCCCCCCNATCATTCTTCTTGCTTCTTCATTATTTTGGACTCTACTTGATCATTTTGTCTTTCACTTTCTGCTCTTTTTCTTGCCCTAACTCCACCCTTTCCTCCTCTTCTTCACTTTTGTCATTTCTTCTTCTCCCCTCTCTCTACTTTCTACCTATTCATTACTTTGTCATATAACCTCTCATTCTCTTCTTTTTTTTTTAATTCCTCTCCTTCTCTTTTTTCCATTACACATAAACTTGATGATAGATGTTGGGTCCGAAACACTGCATTAAAACACCTAAAACCTTCTTTGCGTATGAAGTACAGAAGTGTTATTATTTACATTTTTAATTACTTGCTATATAAAGGTATTTGACATTGAATTTTGGAGAGTGGCTCTCAATCTCCCATCAGCATAAGGCTGTGTTGCTTCCCACTCATCTATCTCTTTTCTTCATTCTTTTCCTCCTACTTCTCATTTCTAATGAGTTCCTTCATCATCTGTGCTGCTTTAACCCTATCTTATTTTTAAGTCCTATCTTGACAGGTATAGTTTCTTTTCTAAAATTAGGGGTTGTTCACATATCAGTTATTTGATCAGTTATTTCCATCAGTTATTGTGAGCCAAAACCAGGTGCGGGTCAAAAACACCACACAGGTGCAGATTAGAGATGAGTGAACATGCTCGTCCGACCTTGGTGCTCGTTTGAGCATTAGGGTACTCGTACTGTACGTGCTCAATACTCGAGGAAATGGCATCTTCCTCTTCCTGCATGTTAGGCGCCTTTTTCTCAGCCAATCAACATGCAGGAGAATCTTTGGTACCCCCTAGCATCACGTAGAACCCGTACAAGTCGATAGCAGGGATTGGCTGGCCAGATCAGATGACCTGGGAATATAAGAATCTGGTCCCGCGCTGCTCGCCTCAGACGCCGCCTGGATGAGATTAGGGATAGAGCTGCTGTCTGTTAGGGAGAGTGTTAGGGCATCAATTTAGATTTTGGTTAGGAAGGAATCATCCGCAAAGAACCCAACAGCCCTGGCTGGGACTTGTAGTGCAGCTACCGCCATCTTGGCTGCACACTGTGCACAGCGACTAGTGGCAGAAAGGGGACAGCACGTGGTCCACACAGACCCCAAAGAAATTGCCCAAAGTCCTCCCAGTACTAAGTTTTGCTGCTGCTGTACCTTGGCTTGCTGGGATCTGTAGTGCAGTCTAGGGAATATGTTTTTTCTCTCAGTTATATATACTACAGTGCAGTGAACAATTCTGTAGTGTGCGATACAGTAGCCACAGTCTAGAAAATACATTTTTCTCTCAGTTATATATACTACAGTGCAGTGAACAATTCTGTGGTGTGTGGAACAGTAGCCGCAGTCTAGCCAATATGTTTTTTCTCTCAGTTATATATACTACAGTCCAGTTAAAACTTCTGTGGTGTGTGGTACACTAGCCACAGTCTAGAGAGTGCATTTTTTCTCTCAGTTAATAAGGCAGCTTCTCTCAGTTATATATACTACAGTGCAGTGAAAAATTCTGTGGTGTGCGGTACAGTAGCCGCAGTCTAAAGACTACGTTTTTTTCTCTCAGTTATATATACTACAGTGCAGTGAAAAATTCTGTGGTGTGCGGTACAGTAGCCGCAGTCTAGAAAATACGTTTTTTCTCTCAGTTACATACAGTGTTTTTTTCGGCCTTATAAACTATTTCTATGTAGTTATATATACTACAGTGCAGTGAACAATTGTGTGGTGTGCGGTACAGTAGCCGCAGTCTAGAAAATATGTTTTTTCTCTCAGTTATATATACTACAGTGCAGTGAAAATTCTGTGGTGTGCGGTACAGTAGCCGCAGTCTAAAGAGTACGTTTTTCTCTCAGTTATATATACTACAGTCCAGTTAAAACTTCTGTGGTGTGCAGTACAGTAGCCGCAGTCTAAAGAGTACGTTTTTTCTCTCAGTTATATATACTACAGTGCAGTGAAAAATTCTGTGGTGTGCGGTACAGTAGCCACAGTCTAGAAAATACGTTTTTTCTCTCAGTTATATATACTACAGTGCAGTGAACAATTCTGTGGTGTGCGGTACAGTAGCCGCAGTCTAAAGACTACGTTTTTTCTCTCAGTTATATATACTACAGTCCCGTTAAAACTTCTGTGGTGTGCGGTACAGTAGCCGCAGTCTAGAAAATACGTTTTTTCTCTCAGTTAAATATGCTACAGTGCAGTGAACAATTGTGTGGTGTGCGGTACAGTAGCCGCAGTCTAAAGAGTACGTTTTTTCTCTCAGTTAGATATACTACAGTGCAGTGAAAAATTCTGTGTTGTGCGGTACAGTAGCCGCAGTCTAGAATATACGTTTTTGGCCTCAGATAGTAATTCTACAGTTTAGTGAATACACAAAATGTTGAACCCCAGGGCTAAGGGTAGAGGACGAGGACGTGGGTGTGGGCGTTCAAGTAGTGTAGGGGGCAGAGGCCGTGGTCCTGGGCAGGGTGACACAGTACCTGCTGATGAGGGAGCAGTGGAACGCCGCAGAGGTTCGCTCCCTAGCTTCATCTCGCAACTTACAGGGACACGTGGTAGAGCACTATTGAAACCACAACAGTGCGAACAGGTGATGACGTGGATAGCGGATAATGTGTCCAGTAATTTATCCACCAGCCAGTCTTCCACGCAGTCCACCCATGCTAGCCAAGGGAGTAGACCTCTGGCTCCTCCAGCTCAACCTCCTTCCCCCCAGCTCGGCCCCCCATGGAAAATATGGAATCCGATCCGGCATACTCCCAGGAACTCTTTTCAGGACCCTTCCCAGAGTCACAAACCACTGCTCAGCAGCAACCTGAGCAGTTGCTCTGTCCCAATGCCCAAAATTTAGAACTTTCGCAGTCTGTGGGTGATGAGAGTGTGGACTTAGTGCAAGTAGTGTGTAAAGAGGTGTCGGATGATGATGATGATGAGACACGGTTGTCAGACAGTGACGTTGTTGTCAGGGCAGTAAGTCCGAGGGGGGAGCAGAGTGAGGAATCGGAGGAAGAGCTGGTGGATGATGAGGTGACTGACCTGAGCTGGGTTGGTAAGCCTAGTCAAGGCAGTGCTTCTGAGGGGGAGGCAAGTGCAGCACCAGAACAGGTTGGAAGAGGCAGTGGGGTGGCCAGAGGGAGAAGCAGGGCCAGAGCAGGTAGATCAGCAACTGTTTCACGGAGTAAAGCTCCCGTGCCGAGGCCTAGATGTTCGCAAGTCTGGAGGTTTTTTAAAGAAAGTGAGGATAACCGACGGACTGTGGTGTGCAACCTGTGCCACACCAGGATCAGCAGGGGAGCCACCACTACCAGCCTAACCACTACCAGCATGCGCAGGCATATGAGTGCTAAACACCCGACTCAATGGAACCAAGGCCGTTCACCTCCTGCGGGTCACACCACTGCTCCTTCCCCTGTGTCACATGCTGGCTCTGCGAGTCAACCCCCCGCCCAGGACCCCGGCACGAGCGCCTCCCGCCCTACAACCAACCCTTCACCTCCACAATCCTCCACACCCTCCACCAATGTGTCCCAGCGCAGCGTTCAGCTGTCTTTGCATCAGACATTGGAGCGCAAGCGCAAATACAATTCCACCCACCCACATGCACAAGCCCTAAACGTCCACATCTCCAAACTGCTGAGCCTGGAGATGCTGCCCTATAGACTGGTAGAGACTGAGGCTTTCCGCAACCTGATGGCGGTGGCTGTCCCTCGGTAATTGGTCCCCAGCCGCCACTATTTTTCCCGATGTGCCGTCCCAGCCCTGCACCAGCACGTGTCAGAGAACATCATCCATGCCCTGACCAACGCGGTTACTGAGAAGGTCCACCTAACCACGGACACGTGGACAAGTGCTGGCGGGCAGGGACATTATATCTCCCTGACGGCACATTGGGTTAACTTGGTGGAGGCTGGGACCGAGTCTGACCCTGGGGCCGCTCATGTAATGCCCACACCGAGGATTGCGGGGCCTACCTCGGTCACGGTTTCTCAGACTTATTATGCCTCTTCCTCCAACCCCTCCTCCTCCTCCTCCTAGTCTCAATTACCATCTGTGAGCACAGCGCCTTCAGTCGGTAGCTCTAGGCGCAGCAGCACTGCCGTGGGTAAGCGCCAACAGGCGTTGCTGAAACTGCTGAGCTTAGGTGACAAGAGGCACACCGCCCAAGAGCTGTTACAGGGCATCACGGCACAGACAAATCTTTGGCTGGCGCCGCTGAACCTCAAACCAGGCATGGTTGTGTGTGACAACGGGCGTAACCTGGCCCACATGTTCAATCTTGTGGTTCAGCGGTTCCTCAAGACCTACCCCAATTTGTCTGAAGGTGCGACGCATCTGTGCGCATTTCTGCAAGTCAACCACAGATGCTGCCACTCTCAGGGCAGTGCAACGGCGCTTACAACTGACAGCTCACCAACTGTTGTGCGATGTGCCCACACGATGGAATTCCACATTACACATGTTAGCCAGGGTTTACCAGCAGCGCAGAGCGATTGTAGACTGCCAGATGACAACTTCCACGAGAACTGGTAGTCAGGTTAGTCAGCTTCCTCAAGTCTACAATGAGGAGTGGACGTGGATGTCTGATATCTGTCAGGTGTTAAGCAACTTTGAGGAGTCAACACAGATGGTCAGCGGCAATGCCGCCATTATAAGTGTCACCATCCCGCTGCTTTGTCTGCTGAAAAACTCACTGCTCAGCATGAAGTCAGAGGCTTTGCGCTTGGGGGAAGAAGATACGTTGCTTGATAGCCAGAGCACCCTGAGGTCTGTTTCTCAGCGCGTATTGGAGGAGGGTGAGGAGGATGAGGAGGAAGAGGAGGAGAATGTTGGCGAGACTGAAGAGGGTACCAATGCTCATTCCGTCTTATCTGTTGAGCGCGTATGGGCTGAAGAGGAGGAGTTGGAGGAGGAGGAAATTGAGAGTCAGCCTATTGAGGAGAGGGAATTCTTGCGTGTTGGGACTCTGGCGCACATGGCTGACTTCATGTTAGGCTGCCTTTCCCGTGACCCTCGCGTTAGAAGCATTTTTGCCAACACCGATTACTGGGTGTTCACCCTCCTGGACCCCCGGTACAAGCAGAACTTTTCCACTCTCATTCCTGTAGAGGAAAGGAGTATGAGAGTGAATCAGTATCAACACGCCCTGGTGCACAAGCTGAAACTATCCTTTCCATCTGACACCGCTAGCGACAGAGGACGTAGTTCTGTGGGCCAAGTAGCGGGGGAGAGGAGGCGAGCAGGCAGCTTGTCAAGCACTGGCAGGGGAACACTCTCCAAGGCCTTTGCCAGTTTTTTGTCACCCCAGCAAGACTATGTCACCCGTCCCCAGTCTAGGCAGAGTAGGGGGGAGCTGTTCAGAAAGATGGTGAGGGAGTACCTAGCTGACCATACCAACGTCCTGCGTGATCACTCTGCTCCATACAACTACTGGGTTGCAAAGCTGGACACGTGGCCTGAACTGGCGCTGTACGCCTTGGAGGTGCTGGCCTGCCCTGCCGCTAGCGTGTTGTCAGAGCGGGTCTTCAGTGCAGCTGGTGGCATCATCACTGATAAGCGTACACGCCTGTCAACTGACAGCGCTGACAGGCTGACGCTTATTAAAATGAATAAAGCCTGGATTTCACCGGAATTCAAATCTCCCCCGGGGGAAAGCAGCTAAACATGAAGATTCTTTATGTATCCTCTCCTCCTCCTTCTCTTCGTACACAAACGCTGAGCCAACAGGCAATTTTTCTGAGGGCCAACTGGCGCTCTTTACAAACAATGTTTACGGAGGGCCACCTACAGGCCCTCTCTCCAATAAATTTTTTAGGAGCGTCAACTACAGACACTCAAAAACAATTTTTCAGGAGGGTCAACTACAGACACTCATAGTAACAATTTGGAGTAACATAGTTTATAAGGCCGAAAAAAGACATCTGTCCATCCAGTTCGGCCTGTTTTCCTTACAAGTTGATCCAGAGGAAGGCAAAAAAACCCTGTGAGGTAGAAGCCAGTTTTCCCCACTTTAGGGAAAAAAAATTCCTTCCCGACTCCAATCAGGCAATCAGAATTACTCCCTGGATCAACAACCCCTCTCTAGTAACTATAACCTGTTAATATTATTACCCTCCAAAAAATACATCCAGGCCCCTCTTGAACTCTTTTAGTGAACTTACCATCACCACCTCCTGAGGCAGAGAGTTCCATAGTCTCACTGCTCTTACCGTAAAGAATCCTCTTCTATGTTTGTGTACAAACCTTCTTTCCTCCAGACGCAGAGGATGTCCCCTCGTCACAGTCACAGTCCTGGGGATATATAGATCGTGGGAGAGATCTCTGTACTGACCTCTGATATATTTATACATAGTTATTAGATCTCCCCTCAGTCGTCTTTTTTCTAAAGTGAATAAGCCTAATTTTGATAATCTTTCTGGGTACTGTAGTCCACCCATTCCAGTTATTACTTTAGTTGCCCTCCTCTGAACCCTCTCCAGCTCTGCTATGTCTGCCTTGTTCACAGGAGCCCAGAACTGTACACAGTACTCCATGTGTGGTCTGACTAGTGATTTGTAAAGTAGTCTAAATACTCTACCGCATAATGCAGTAAAATATAGGATTAATAGGAGTAAAAAACAAGAGGACTCCTATGTTAAAGGAAACCTGTCCCCAGTTTTTACATCACTAAGCTAACAGTCCCCTGCCCCCATCAGACCTCAGATCAGCGTATTGTGCCCCATCAGACCTCACATCAGCAGAACGTGCCCCCATCAGACCTCACATCAGCCTACTGTGCCCCATCAGACCTCAGATCAGCGTATTGTGCCCCATCAGACCCCAGATCAGCGTATTGTGCCCCCATCAGACCTCACATCAGCCTACTGTGCCCCCATCAGACCTCAGATCAGCGTACTATACCCCCATCAGACCTCAGATCAGCAGAATGTGCCCCATTAGTCCTCACATCAGCCTACTGTGCCCCCATCAGACCTCAGATCAACGTATTGTGCCCCCATCAGACCTCAGATCAGAAGAATGTGCCCCCATCAGACCTCACATCAGCCTACTGTGCCCCCATCAGACCTCAGATCAGAAGAATGTGCCCCCATCAGACCTCAGATCAGCGTATTGTGCCCCATCAGACCTCAGATCAGCGTATTGTGCCCCCATCAGACCTCAGATCAGCAGAATGTGCCCCCATCAGACCTCACATCAGCCTACTGTGCCCCATCAGACCTCAGATCAGTGTATTGTGCCCCATCAGACCTCAGATCAGCGTATTGTACCCCCATCAGACCTCAGATCAGCAGAATGTGCCCCCATTAGTCCTCACATCATTCTACTGTGCCCCAATCAGACCTCAGATCAGCAGAATGTGCCCCCGTCACACCTCAGATCAGCGTATTGTGCCCCATCAGACCTCAGATCAGCATATTGTGCCCCCATCAGACCTCAGATCAGCAGAATGTGCCCCCATCAGACCTCACATCAGCCTACTGTGACCCATCAGACCTCAGATCAGCGTATTGTGCCCCATCAGACCTCACATCAGCATAATGTGCCCCCATCAGACCTCAGATCAGTGTATTGTGCCCCCATCAGACCTCAGATCAGTGTATTGTGCCCCATCAGACCTCAGATCAGTGTATTGTGCCCCCATCAGACCTCACATCAGCGTATTGTGCCCCCATCAGACCTCACATCAGCCTACTGTGCCCCATCAGACCTCAGATCATCAGAATGTGCCCCATCAGACCTCACATCATCAGAATGTGCCCCATCAGACCTCACATCAGCCTACTGTGCCCCCATCAGACCTCAGATCAGTGTATTGTGCCCAATCAGACCTTACATCAGCCTACTGTGCCATCAGACCTCAGATCAGCGTATTGTGCCCCCATCAGACCTCAGATCAGCGTATTGTGCCCCATCAGACCTCAGATCAGTGTATTGTGCCCCCATCAGACCTCAGATCAGCGTATTGTGCCCCCATCAGACCTCAGATCAGCGTATTGTGCCCCCATCAGACCTCAGATCAGCGTATTGTGCCCCCATCAGACCTCAGATCAGCCTACCCAGCCACATAAGATTATGCGCGCCGGCCAGGGAGACAGTGGAGCGTCGGACCGGAGGGCAGCCGCAGCGCGGGACAGGTGAGAAAGGTTTTTTATTTTAATCTTATGTGGCTGGGTGGGCTGATCTGAGGTCTGATGGGGGTCCCTAAATACAAGTGGGCGCTTCACTTGTATTCGCCTGTTAGTCATCCTTGCTGGGCCCCCCCTGAGTCACTGGGCCCGGAGCCGTCTCCCCCTCTGCCCCCCCCCCCCCCCCGGTAGCTACGCCTCTGATTATACCTGATCTCTGTTTAGTGTCCACTCCTGGTTTTGGCTCACAATAACTGATGGAAATAACTGATCAAACAACTGATATGTGAACAACCCCTAACAAAAGTACAAAACTAGAAATGGTCCTAATTAGAAGTGAAGGAATATTAAGTCTGAAGCCAAGACCGAGAGAAGACACAGCTAATGGACCACCTAATCATTTGCTATAGTTAAAGTAGGTAGTTCCATCAAATTAGAAATCCATTTTGAGATTATTCAAAACAACAAAAGGTCTGAGAACAGAGGCCACCATTTAGCGGTCTGCTTAGTTTGAGAGCTGTTACTCTAGGAATCTCTACTGATTCATGGTAGAAGAAACTCATTCATGATAAAGCTCATAGATACATTTTTATCCATTGTGTGATATGCTGAATTTTCCATTTTCTTTGCCCTTGCATTCTGGCATCTCGATTGACTGACCTTGTGTTTTACATTGATCTGCACACCGCTTCTATTCTTCATATGTGAATCCAATATAATAGTGAAATATTTTTTCATGAATGTGTCAGGAGTCAAGGAACAGAAATTTGTTTTTTTTGTATGCTCCAGCAACATTCTGCATTTACGTGCTATATTACAAAATTGCAACACGTAGGTTGGCAGTCTTTCTTTGTGATGAAAGGACTATTCTTTTCCATGTGCAAAATGACAAAATATTTTACTAAAAGATTTCATAATAAAAGTGATGATCATTAGCAGAGAAATACTGTGCAGCATGTGAACGTACAGCTAACTCATCACAGGCCAATTATACTCACATCCCTCTTATCACAATGCAATTGTCTTTCTCCACCCATAATCTCAGTTCTTATTCTCTCATTACTCAAGTTCTCTGAGAGTTATTGAGCTATATGAATGTGTGTGCATGGGTTTCAATAGGTATTTTACTTTATTCGTTATCCTAATGGTGTGAATATTATAGCTTGGGGTAAGGTGGATGTCAAGGATTTCCATTTGAAAACTACAGGAAGCCTATCCGGGACAATATTGTCTCCATTAGTCAAGCAAACCATTAATTGTGTCCGGAATCTGAATAAGTGTACATGATGGGGTCTTGCCAAAAAAAATAAATAATGCGATGAAAATACCATTGTAATTATAAAAACAATTCATGTAGAATAAAACCTTATTCTCAGAATTGTACATGTTTTGTCTTAATTGAAATTTACACAAATTGCAGTAACAAACTGGTACAAGAAGAGAGAGGACTCTACCCATGAGGGCTTACAATCTACAAGGTGTGGGGAAGGATAGAAACAGATAGAAGCTGCTCATATGGCTGTATGAGGGCAGTAGGGTTGGAACTCTTTCACACGAGCGGATCCTGTGCGTGGAAACCGCTGCGTGAAAGAGTGTCAAGCCCCGTTCCGGACAGCAGAGACACAGAGCATTAACATGATTGATAATGCTCCGTGTCTCTCTGTGAACTTTTTACTACAAAATCGCAGTGAGATAAAGTTGTCATCATGTTAATGCTCCGTGTCTTTCCTGTCCGGAACGGAGCTTGGGTCTCTTTCACACAGCAGATTCCACGCACAGGATCCGCTCGTGTGAAAGAGCCCTTACTGTAGGGTGTAGCCTTGTCTGAAGAGGTGGGTTATCAGGATTGTTTTGAAGGTTTCTACAGTAGGTGAGAGTCTGATATGTTGATCTAGAGAGTTCCAGAGTACAGGGAATGCACAGGAGAAATCTTGGATGCAGTTGTGGGAAGAGCAGATAAGAGAACAGTAGAGAACGAGGTCTTTGAGGATCAGAGATTCCATATGATAGATGTATGAAGGGGACAGGTTGTGGATGACCTTGTATATCGTAGTGTTTTGTATCGGATTCTCTGGCAATGGGGAGCCAGTGAAAGAATTGCCAGAGAAAAGGCAGAGGAGTAATGGGGTACATGTGGACTAGTCAGGCAGCAGAGCTGAGGATAGATTGCAGGGGTGCAGGAGTGGTAGATGGGAGGCCACAGAGGAGGATGTTGCAGTAGTCTAGACAGGAGATGTACAAGCAGAAGAGTGTTGTCAATTATGTCAAAGGCAAAAGCATGTCAGAGTAATGTTGTTTGACTTGGCAGTTAGCAGGTCATCAGTGACTCTGGTAAGGGAGGTTTCAGCTAAGTACTGGTGTTGGAAGCCAGATTGTAGCCAGTGGAAGAGGGTGTAGGAAGAGAGGTAGGAGGATAGTTCAAGCTGGACTTGTTGTTCAATTGAGGCGTATGGGAGACGTGATATGAGATGATAGCTAGACAAAGAGGATAGGTCAAGGGAAGATATTTTAAGGATGCGTGTGATAGTGGCATGTTTAAAACTGGAGGGGAAGACTCCAGTGGTTAGTGATAGGTTCAAATAATGTGTTTGTGTTGGAATAAACACTGGTGAGGATGGGGATGAGTTGGGAAGGGATAGGATCAAGCACACAGATGGTGAGGTGTGATCTGGAGACTATGGTGGAAAGGTTTTCCTCTGTAATTTTCAAGATTTTTTTTTAGGTAGAGCACTGTAGGCTGAAGCTTTCCCTGATGTTGCTGATCTTTTGTTTGAAATATATGGCAAAATCCTCAACTGAGAGTTGAGGGGGTATAGGGGCACTTTTTTCCAGCTTGCATGCAACAGTAAATGGTGCCATTAGAAAAAACAACTTGTCCCACAAAAAAACAAGCCCTCATACGGTTATGGGAACAGAAAAATAAAAAAAGTTATGGCTTTGGGAAGGCTGGGAGTAAAAAAAAAATATATATACCATAGAAGAGATTAAATATACCATACCAGTATTCATTGGGTATAGTTATGGGGGGTGCAGAGGTAACTTGCATCACATCCCCTGTCACTGAAGCAGGGTCCCTCAGCTATATATATATATATATATATATATATATACACAGTACAGACCAAAAGTTTGGACACACCTTCTCATTCAAAGAGTTTTCTGTATTTTCATGACTATAAAAATTGTAGATTCACACTGAAGGCATCAAAACTATGAATTAACACATGTGGAATTATATACTTAACAAAAAAGTGTGAAACAACTGAAAATATGTCTTATATTCTAGGTTCTTCAAAGTACCCACCTTTTGCTTTGATTACTGCTTTGCACACTCTTGGCATTCTCTTGATGAGCTTCTAGAGGTAGTCACCTGAAATGGTTTTCACTTCACAGGTGTGCCCTGTCAGGATTAATAAGTGGGATTTCTTGCCTTATAAATGGGGTTGGGACCATGAGTTGTGTTGGGCAGAAGTCAGGTGGATACACAGCTGATAGTTCTACTGAATAGACTGTTAGAACTTGTATTATAGCAAGAAAAAAGCAGCTAAGTAAAGAAAAACGAGTGGCCATCGTTACTTTAAGAAATGAAGGTCAGTCAGTCCGAAAAATTGGGAAAACTTTGAAAGTGTCCCCAAGTGCAGTCGCAAAAACCATCAAGCGCTACAAAGAAACTGGCTCACATGAGGACCGCCCCAGGAAAGGAAGACCAAGAGTCACCTCTGCTGTGAAGGATAAGTTCATCCGAGTCACCAGCCTCAGAAATCGCAGGTTAACAGCAGCTCAGATTAGAGATCAGGTCAATGCCACACAGAGTTCTAGCAGCAGACACATCTCTACAACAACTGTTAAGAGGAGACTGTGTGCAGCAGGCCTTCATGGTAAAATAGCTGCTAGGAAACCACTGCTAAGGACAGGCAACAAGCAGAAGAGACTTGTTTGGGCTAAAGAACACAAGGAATGGACATTAGACCAGTGGAAATCTGTGCTTTGGTCTGATGAGTCCAAATTTAAGATATTTGGTTCCAACCACCGTGTCTTTGTGAGGCGCAGAAAAGGTGAACGGATGGACTCTACATGCCTGGTTCCCACCGTGAAGCATGGAGGAGGAGGTGTGATGGTGTGGGGGTGCTTTGCTGGTGACACTGTTGGGGATTTATTCAAAATTGAAGGCATACTGAACCAGCATGGCTACCACAGCATCTTGCAGCGGCATGCTATTCCATCCGGTTTGCATTTAGTTGGACCATCATTTATTTATCAACAGGACAATGACCCCAAACACACCTCCAGGCTGTGTAAGGGCTATTTGACCAAGAAGGAGAGTGATGGAGTGCTACACCAGATGACCTGGCCTCCACAGTCACCAGATCTGAACCCAATCGAGATGGTTTGGGGTGAGCTGGACCGCAGAGTGAAGGCAAAAGGGCCAACTAGTGCTAAGCATCTTTGGGAACTCCTTCAAGACTGTTGGATTTCCATTTCAGGTGACTACCTCTTGAAGCTCATCAAGAGAATGCCAAGAGTGTGCAAAGCAGTAATCAAAGCAAAAGGTGGCTACTTTGAAGAACCTAGAATATAAGACATATTTTCAGTTGTTTCACACTTTTTTGTTAAGTATATAATTCCACATGTGTTAATTCATAGTTTTGATGCCTTCAGTGTGAATCTACAATTTTCATAGTCATGAAAATACAGAAAACTCTTTGAATGAGAAGATGTGTCCAAACTTTTGGTCTGTACTGTACAGTCATGGCCAAAAGTTTTGAGAATGATACAAATATTAATTTTTACAAAGTCTACTGCTTCAGTTTTTATAATGGCAATTTGCATATACTTCAGAATGTTATAAAGAGTGATCAGCTTAACAGCAATTACTTGCAAAATCAATATTTGCCTAGAAAATAAACTTTATCCCCCAAAACACATTTCAACATCATTGCAGCCCTGCCTTAAAAGGACCAGCTAACATCGTTTCAGTGATTGCTCCATTAACACAGGTGTGGGTGTTGATGAGGACAGGGCTGGAGATCAATCTGTCATGATTAAGTAAGAATTACACCACTGGACACTTTAAAAGGAGGCTGGTGCTTGGCATCATTGTTTCTCTTCTGTTAACCATGGTTATCTCTAAAGAAACATGTGCAGTCATCATTGCACTGCACAAAAATGGCCTAACAGGGAAGAGTATCGCAGCTAGAAAGATTGCACCTCAGTCAACAATCTATCGCATCATCAAGAACTTCAAGGAGAGGGGTTCCATTGTTGCCAAAAAGGCTCCAGGGCCCGCAAGAAAGACCAGCAAGCGCCAGGACCGTCTCTTAAAAGTGTTTCAGCTGCAGGATCGGGCTACCAGCAGTGCAGAGCTTGCTCAGGAATGGCAGCAGGCAGGTGTGAGTGCATCTGCACGCACTGTGAGGCGGAGACTCTTGGAGCAAGGCCTGGTCTCAAGGAGGGCAGCAAAGAAGCCACTTCTCTCCAGAAAAAACATCAGGGACAGACTGATATTCTGCAAAAGGTACAAGGAGTGGACTGCTGAGGACTGGGGTAAAGTCATTTTCTCTGATGAATCCCCCTTTCGATTGTTTGGGACATCTGGAAAACAGCTTATTCGGAGAAGACGAGGTGAGCGCTACCACCAGTCTTGTCTCATGCCAACTGTAAAGCATCCTGAAACCATTCATGTGTGGGGTTGCTTCTCAGCCAAGGGAATCGGCTCTCTCACAGTCTTGCCTAAAAACACAGCCATGAATAAAGAATGGTACCAGAATGTCCTCCGAGAGCAACTTCTCCCAACCGTCCAAGAGCAGTTTGGCGATCAACAATGCCTTTTCCAGCATGATGGAGCACCTTGACATAAAGCAAAGGTGATAACTAAATGGCTCAGGGAACAAAACATAGAGATTTTGGGTCCATGGCCTGGAAACTCCCCAGATCTTAATCCCATTGAGAACTTGTGGTCAATCATCAAGAGACGGGTGGACAAACAAAAACCTACAAATTCTGACAAAATGCAAGCATTGATTGTGCAAGAATGGACTGCTATCAGTCAGGATTTGGTCCAGAAGTTGATTGAGAGCATGCCAGGGAGAATTGCAGAGGTCTTGAAGAAGAAGGGTCAACACTGCAAATATTGACTTGCTGCATTAACGCATTCTAACTGTCAATATAAGCTTTTGTTACTCATAATATGATTGCAATTATATTTCTGTATGTGATAAAAACATCTGACAAACACACATAAAAACCAGAGGGCAGCAGATCATGTGAAAATATAATATTTGTGTCATTCTCAAAACATTTGGCCATGACTGTATATATATAGCACATGGTAGCATAGCTGTGGGCATGGTTACATTCAGTATTGGGTCCAGGTGCTATTTAGACTGGGTGTAAAATATTTTACAGCAGAAAAAAAAAGCAATTTACTCGATGCAGAAAAAAAATCCTCCCTTTTGTGCAGGATACAATTTATGAGAGCCCCAAGTGGAATTGTCACACTTTGAAGTTTCTACGTTTGACCCAAGAACATTTATTGTAAAGTTAATAGCAGAAGATATATTTACTTAAATCCTTGAATTGGCCGAAACCAGCTGAATTTCAACTGTGCCTATCCATCAGTAAAAGGGATTTGTTCGCAGGAAGGACATGGTTTCAGAGCTGGTTGTTTGTATAATGGAAGTGTCTTGGGAGACGGAGAGAAAATGCTTGTTTATCATTGAGGGAATGGGTGGCTCAAGCCTCTTTAGAGAGATTTATGGGAGCAATTAATCAGCAGGCGGTTCCAGCATGAACGTTATTAGATATAATAATTAACTTGAGGGGGCTGCATTAGTGGCTAGTGTGTTGACTTAATGATCATTAAAGCGGACAGTGAAATGCAACTGCAAGCATTTAAGACAAACACAAAAGTAAATTAGTAATGATTATGATTTATGAACTGAACAATAAACGGTAGTCAATATATGCCAAAGACGGATGTGCACTGATTTTTGTATTGCAGATTTAGTATATACAGAAGAATCCAGAAAACACTGGTTAGCGTATGAAGTGCTGTTACACCTATGTGACAAGAGTACAAACCAAGTAGCCCATGGACCCCCCTACTGGACAAAGGAGGCAACTGCGCTTTCATTGCCAAGGAAAACTGGAGTAGAAAGTACTAAATTACTTCTATATTGAAGATTCCACAGAAATTAGAGCAAAAAGGAGGTGAAAATGTTTATTTTTTGTGCAGATTTTAAATTTGAATCAATTTTTTTTACAAAAGAAAAGCAAAACGTAAATGTATTACGCTGATTCTGCAGTTTACAGAAACACTCCATATGTTGTTGTTGTTGTCGCTTTGTTACTTTTCTGTTCACATAGTCATATCAGGGCCTATTTTTGTCAGGGCAAGTTGTATTTTTTTTTTTAAATTGTACCATTTCATTCACTATATCTTGCACTGAAAAACATTTTTAAAAAAATTGTTGGGTGAAATTGAAAGTGAGTTTTGCTCTTATGGAGTTCACCATGCACAGATGACATGACAACCTGATTCTGCTGTTAGTACAATCACAGCTAAACAAAATTTATACAGTTTGGATTTTATTTTGCATGTATTACTACATTTAAAAAATATAAAAATGAAAAGTAACAAAATTCTTTGCATCACTGAATTCTGACACCGATAATGTTTTTGTCTAGGGAGCTTTATGAGGGATTTCATTTATGGGGTGAACTGTAGATTTTATTGATACCATTTTGGTGTACATACAACTTTTGGATCACCATGTAAAACTTTTTCAGACGTGGCTAGACCATTTGTTTATTTATTATTTTTTGTAAGAAAAAACACTGTGCTGCATAGAGCAATAAGCCCAATACACCTTAGGGGGTGGGAGGACACAATATATATTTTTCTCACCTCTAGGGGTTGTACATAGCCCAGGCAAAACTCTGATTAGTAGGGGTGTAGCTATAAATGGTGCAGAGGAAGCTGTCGCTATGAGGCCCAGGAGCCTGAGGGGACCCAAAGACCCTTGTGCCACATAAGAAGACACCAGTATTATACAAAGTGCATGCTGGTTAAATTACACCCCTGGCTGGAGGGAAGGGGTTAGGTCAAAAATTTGGCATGGGGGGGGGGTTGGCATTTCAAGTGGGCTAAGCCTGGGCTAACGACAAGAGACACACTGGTATATGGAACCAGGTTCCAAAGGAAAACAGGTAATCATTAGGAGCTGATGGAGAAAGGTCCTTCAAGACAATCCAGAAAGTGATTATGTCTCATTGTTTGGCACTGAATCTGCACCTTCCTCAGGCCATAATACAGTTACAACAAACAAAGATTTATATATAGAGTAAAACATAATAAAAACAGGAAAAGGAAATTACATCAGTAATTGAGGTCAAGGGTCAAAAAAGTGGCATCTGTTTTGACCCTTAAAGGGAATCCGTCACATCATTTTCACAGCATTGCCCCACAGAAGATTGTAAACACATTCCTAACATGCCTGTGAGTACTTAGTGTCTTTATTTGTCATTTCCTTTTCCCGTTTTTATCATGTTTTATTCTATACGTAAATCTTTCTTTGTTGTTAACTGTATTACGGCCTGAGGAAGGCACAGGTACACTGCCGAAACACGTAGCCAATTAAGATAAAATTCTTTCAATTCTTTCTGGATAGTCTTAAAGTACCTTCCATCAGCAGCACCTGACAACTAGCTGTTTTCCTTTTGAACCTGGTTCCATGTTTTATTTTTATTGTTTATCTTTTTATGTAAATTGGGAAAGGAGATGATTTTTGTGTTTTATTTTTTTTACTATCATTTTTAGTCTCCATAGGAGAGATAAATATGAGGTTTTCTGACCGCTTGTACCATAGACTGCAATACAATACTATTGCAGTCTATGGGATTCTTACGGGCTGCCTGTCAGGCCATGCCACAGTCACAACTTCGAAAACTTTGAACAAGAGCCTATACAAAAACCCTATAACAGGGGAAAAAATAAGCAGAACTCAAAGCCTTGTGTATAAAAAGTATTACCGTATATTTGTTATTGCAGCATAAATAAATAATTTAAAATGGGGAAAAAAAGATCTATATATGGAACAATGTCCACAAATACCGTACTGAGTATGGATCCCAAAGCACCCACATAGCTCCCACAAAAGATGGAAATACACGTACATAACACAAAGGTAGGTAAGCCTGTACCAATACATATAATATCAGGAAATAATTATATCAGATCTACATAGAAAACCTAATGCTACAGAGGGGGTGAAGTAACATACCCACTCAAAGGGTTAACCACTCCTAAGTTGCTGTAGGACCAGGAGAAACATAAGGAAAAAGAAAAAAAAACAAATAAATATAACAAAAACTGAACTCAGGGCAATAACCAACCTGTGGACATGTTTAAGGGATCATGGGGCAAGGGATCCAAAAACACAGTCACAACTTTATAGGCAGCTCAGTATGGAAGGCTTGGCAGTTTTCACAAGCCCCCAGGTTGTCATAGCAACTAATCGGAGCCCCTCGATTCCAAAGGGAAGAGAGGACCCCCCTCCCTCTGTCTAACCACTGATATGCTGCAGTCTTTATTAACCACAGAATCTGAAAGGTTAAAAATCTGTGATCAGAGTTAACTCCTATCTCGGTCATTGCAGCCAGCACCTGCCACGTTTGGAGTGGGATCAGCTGATGACCTGACTCCATAAACCTTTAGCACCCTGCTGATGAACTATAACATCAGAGGTCACAAAGAGGCAGTACCACGAAAAATGTTGTTCATACCTGCACCTAGATCTGAATACTTTTGTAATTGCATATAATTCAAAATAAAAAAAAAAATTAATTAAAAATTACAGTAAATGTAACATTTTTCATTAACAATTTAGTATAGCCACTGAGTTATTCACTGAAATCTATCTTTATAGCGCCACCTGCTGTTTGCTTTTTCTAATTTCTCTGTCCTGCTCATTGAGATGGACGCACATGCTCAGTTCCATCCTTCAAATGCCACCAGCTGCAGCAGACAGAGCATGCCCCCTAAGAAAGGACACGCCCTGTAAGCTGCCAGCTTGAAATAAACCTAGCAGGGCAATTGAATCAATGAATGGGGAAATCTCTGGTTCTATGTGAGGTACAGGGTCGGTTCTAAGTTTATTAGAAATAATCTGCCATGTGCTATATGATATTGGATTTTCATTTTTTATATTAATCATGGGTTAAAGGGGTTATCCAATTTCTGAAACCACCCCTCCCCTTGTGCCCCCTCACAGGTAATGCACTTACCCCACTCCCGGCGCCGCTCCTGGTCTCAGCACCGCCACTGCTTCTCTCTGTACACAGATGAAAACATCCGGTGTCGGGGGGAGCAGCCAATGGCAGGTGGGGACGGTGACTAGCCTCCCTAGCATGGCGGGTGACGCTAGGGGAGGCTTGTCCCCGTCCTCGCCTGCCATTGGCTGCATCTTCCCGACACCCGATGTTTTCATCTGTGTATAGGGAGAAGCAGCATCGGCGGTGCGGTGACCAGGAGAGGCGCAGGGAGTGGGGTAAATATATTACCTGTGAGAGGCCTGGCACATGAAGGGGCTGTTTCAGAAATTGGATAACCCCTTTAACCCCTTGAATAACCTTAATTGTTTACTTTCAGTGGATAACATGCTGACCTCCTCATATGGGGAGACAAGGTGCATGTCATTATAAGTCGCAGCTCCGATATCTGTACTGTAATGATCTGTGCGCCTGTATGTCCATCACATGACGAAGTAAATAATGTACTGTAAGTAAATAATGAAAGTATCTATTGAATAACAGCAAGCAGAGATCTTGAAAACCATGCAAAACATGTTATAGAATTTATAATTACATTTTTATCATGCAAAAATATCACATTTATTTGCTGAAACTGGAATACCCTTTTTAGGGTACCTTTACCTTTAGGGTACAACCACATGGTCAGGAGTCTGCATGCAGTTTTGAAAGCCAAAACCTGAAGTGAATCTTAAAAGGAGAGAAAATATGATATTTTGGCTTCCAAAACTGAATGCAGAAACCTGACCACGTGTCCGTACGCTTAGGATTTTGTACGTGACTGCTATGTAGTCAACTGAGTGAGTTCTTTGTGTTTTGGCTCCCGGTTATCCTTCCATTGTGCGCAGTTGGCAGTGACTATATTTATGCTCATCCTTTAAGGCAAAAAGAAATTAATTTTCAATTAGTATTCACTTTACTGCTCTTCCATCATGCCTGCTCCTAGTATAAACTAGCCACCGGCACCTTAGTTTTCTGAATTTGCCATTTCCCTTTAAGTGCCCCTTTTCTCCCCATTAGTTGACGGCACAGTAATGGAGGTACATGTGGAGCTGGGGCACAATTGTGCACTGGGCTGCAACGTTCCCTTAAAGAGATGCAGAGTTTACTAAAGCAAGATAGATAGAGCCCTCGTCTGCAGACATTAATTATCCGTCTGTGATTTATGTCGTGTCTCTGTTCCCGCCATAGACCCGACACCAGCTCTAACGGATGCGCGGTTTGCTCGCTTTTCAACGTCAGCTCGTGTCATTAGTGACAAATGCATAAACATTTTTATGACAGTAATAAATCCGCTTCACGAATATGAATTTAGGAAGAAAATAACAAAGCGGATTGGAATGAATGAGGCTTATTAACTCTTAGCGTTGCTCCAGGAGCACATTGATTGTCCGAGACATGTGCCGAGCACGTTAGTCCAGAGAACATGCTAAATCCGTCGCATTGACCAGGAGAGAGCTCTGCGTGCGATATGATAAGTACAGGCACGTACGGCTCAGGATCAATAGGCTCCTTACCGAGCCACAGGCGGAGTAAAGGGAACCTGGTAATATCAGTAGACGCTATCGATTCTACAGCAATTTCATTTAAACACATGGAGTCAAAGTGATCTGCTGCCTCAAATACTATAAATAAGATTTTAATTGAAATGTTCTCTCCCTTATGGGAACGGAGCATTGCAAAAGTTCCAGTTTTGAACCATAAAACTTTATAAGAGAGCTGTACGACACTGACTCAAGGAGAACCTGTATCTGTCGCCCATAGCAACCAATCCCAGAGCAGCTTTCATTTCACATTCTGCTTTTGAAAAATGAAAGCTGTGCTGTGATTAGTTGCTATAGGCAACAAGGGCAGATTTCCTTTCAGTTTACCTCACTGTGCCTAGCTATGTCTATCTATGTTAGCAGTAAGCAGACATCTGTCGGCAGATTTGTACCTACAGTATGTACTGGCTGACCTGTTACATGTGCACTCGGCAGCTAAAGACATATGTGTTGGTCCCATGTTCATATGTGCCTACATTGCTGAGAAAAATGATGTTGTGATAAATGACCCTCTAGAAATATGGTTGACAACTGGCCGGTATCTTACTGGTCAAGCCGGTACCTTAGTGCCCCTGCCGGTGGCGGTCATTTTTTTCTACTCGCAATAATAATTGCCAGTATTTTTCTATAAGGATTGTTACTAATGAGCGCTTCAATTGTGGAACAGCCTTTAACCCTTACATGTACGGCGCAAAAAGCTGGGACAGAAATCCCAGCCCGTACAGGTACGGCACTGTGTACTCCCGGTCCCTGAGCGAAATCGCTCGGAGACCGGGGTACGATGGCTGCTCTGTACGGCAGGCAGCCATCTTTCCTAAGGGCACAGGGAGGTTTTTCCGCCCCCCCTGCAGCCCCGATGGCTGCGATTGGCCGGTTTCTGCAGACCGGCCAATCGCAGCTCCGGATGGCTTTCATCCATTCACGGAGCTACAGGGGACGAGCACGGATGAGCGAGCATGCTCGGCCAAGCATGCTCGAGTGCCATTTTTGCGTATTTGCGTACGATTGCGTATAGATTAAAATATGCGTATGAATAGCGTACGAATTTTAAAATGCGTAGGCAAATACGCAAAAATGGCACTCGAGCATGCTTGGCCGAGCATACTCGCTCATCTCTAGTCAGCACCGATCACATCGGAGGTGAAGCAGGGGACACCAGTGTTTGGCGTCCCCTGCCAGCGCTGCCATTGGCTGGTGCAACGCTCCAGCTAATGGCAGCGCTATAGCAGCACAGGAAAGGGCAGAACCTTCCTGCATGCAGCCATTCTAGCTCGTGACTGCATGCAGAGAGGTTCTGTGCTTCTCTGTGCTGCTTGTTGGCTTGCTGGGACTTGTGATTCTCCACCACAGCTTTTCTCCTGCTCCTGTAAAGAAGAAGAAAGAAGAAAAGAAGAAAAAAAGAAGAAGGAAAGAAGAAGAAAAGAAGAAGTTACAGATCCCTAAACCACCTTCCATCCCTGTCCCTTCTCATCCCCCACCCCTCCCCATCCTTTTTTTACGGACGTCACTTGGTCGGTGCATTTTTTTGCTCTTTTTTTTTTTTTTAACAATTTTTCAGCTCCGCACCACTTTTTCTGCGTGCGAGCTGTGACCGCCAAGTGCGTTTCAGTGCATACCTGCCTGATGAGCACCTGCGGATTATTCTTTGCTCTTTTTTTTTTTACATCTCTGTTGATTTTTTTGGCCAATTTTTCTATTTTTTTGTTAAAAAATTAGTAGCTAGGGTTTTATAGAAATATATATAGAGCTCCATATCTCTCTATATATAGATACAAGTTAATTTTTAGCCAGTGTTCAGTTTTTTCATACTGTAGTGAGTTTTTTTTACTACAGTTTTTGCACGCACACACAATCTGTGTGCGTGTGTGCTGTATCAGCAGCATCTGCACATTTTTTTAAAAATTTTTTTTACATATCTTGTGTGAAAAAAAACGCAGAAAGTGGTAGATAGATAGATAAATTTCAGTTTAGTGTCGGTTTAGGTTTTTGCACGAACCCATCATCTGCGTACGTGCATTTTGCAACCACTGAGCACCGATCAGTAGTGTCCATTACTGATCGCGTCTGCTCATTTTGCACTGCACTTTTTTTTTTGTGCAGTAAAGCCTTTTTTCTGCATTAAATACTTTAGAAGACTTTTTTTTTTTTACAGAAAATACCTTTTTTTATTCCCCCCCCTTTTTTTAATTCTATTTCAAAACTTTAAAAAACCCCTTCACGTGTGAACATACTACATACACACCCCTCACACTAAATATAGTTTTACACGTTTCACCCATCACACCCCAATAAAATAAAAATGTCCCAATTATCCCAACGAGTGTACTCGGCAGAAGAGGCATACGCCATCCTTGCCTCTGATACCGAGACGGCCAGTGAAGGAGAAGAGGATGCCACTTTCCTCTACTCCTCTACCTCCTCATCATCATCATCATCCGCTGATGAGGGACCCTCTAGAAGGCGACCCAGAACGACAGCTGAGGCAGCCCCCCATAGTGAACCCTTATGGACCCCACCCCCTGAGAATTATCAGCCCCAAATTCTGGATTTTGAGGCCAGCTCCGGAATTCAGATAGACTGTGCAGAGTTCACAGAAATTGATTTTTTTTTTAATCTTTTTCTCTGAAGATTTTATTAATTTGATGGTAACCCAAACAAATTTGTACGCCCAGCAATTTATTTCCCAGAACCCCACAACGCCATACGCTAGACCCCAAGGTTGGACCCCAGTAAATGCACCAGAGATGATGACCCTTTGGGGACTCGTGCTGCATAAGGGGCTTGTTAAAAAAACAGAAATTAATCAGTATTGGAGTGCGGATGTCTTGTACTACACCCCAATTTACAGTAATACCATGGCCCGGAATTGATTCCAAACAATACTTAAATTTTTGCATTACAATGATAATGCACAATGCACACCCCAGAATGACCCCGCATATAACCGTCTGTTCAAAATTAGACCTGTCCTTGACCACTTCAATACAAAGTTTTCAGAAGTGTAAACTCCCGAACAAAATGTATGCATAGACAAAACCCTATTAATTTTCAAAGAGAGGGTAAGATTCCGCCAGTACCTGCCCAGCAAGCGGGCAAGGTATGGCATAAACATGTATAAACTCTGTGAGAGTACCTCCGGGTACACTCACAAGTTCCAGGTTTATGAAGGGGGGGGACACCCGAATTGAACCCCCAGAATGCCCCCCCGGCCTAGGAGTTAGTGGGAAGATTGTGTGGGACTTGCTGCACCCACTGCTAGATAAGGGTTACCATCTCTACATAGATAATTACTACACGAGTCTACCACTGTTCCAGTCCCTAACTTCCAGATGTACTGTGGCGTGCGGCACAGTACGCAAAAATCAGAGAGGCCTCCCAAGATCCCTTGTAGGGCAACCACTGAGGGTGAAAGTAGGGCTCTCCTCAATGAGAACATGTTGGTGGTTAAGTACAAGGACAAGAGGGATGTCCTTGTACTGACCAGTATTCACCCCAACACCAGCTCCCCTGCCCCTGTATGTGGTACCACTACCACTGTCCCAAAACCAGACTGCATTCTGGATTACAACAAGAACATGGGAGGGGTTCATCTTTCAGATCAAGTTCTAAAACCCTACAGTGCCACACGAAAAACAGAAGTGTGGTACAAAAAGCTGGCCGTGCACCTCGTACAGGTGGCGCTGTACAATGCATTTGTGCTATTTAGATCTATAGGCCAGACAAGAACATTCCTACAATTTCAAGAGGTGGTGATAAAGGCCATAATTCTTCAAAACCGAGCAGAAGAGGCCCCCAGTATTTCTGCAAGTTACGGTGCCCAGGTAGTACCAGAGCAACATTTCCCTGGTGAAGTCCCCCAAACAGCGAGGAAGGGAAGGACCCAAAAAAGATGCAGGGTATGTTCAAAAAGGGGGATTAGGAAGGACACAATTTACCACTGCGAAACCTGCCCTGAAAAACCTGGTCTGTGCATCAAGAATTGTTTCAGAATCTACCACTCATCCACGGATTAGTTTCATCCTTGATGTACCCTGTAATTTTACCACCTTATACCTGATTTTGTCCACATAGCTTACATATCCACTTTTCACCAACCACTACATATTGATTTCTGTAATACTGGGGTGCATTTTCTCCTTTAACCCCTTGTGAAAGTGAAAAATTGGGGTCTACTAGTAATTTTTCATTTACACAAATGTGTGCTTTGAAATGCTTTTACAAGTGTTTCTGCCATCTGTGAGACACCAGTTTGCAAAAAAGTACCCTTTCTACCACTTAAAATGTTCGTACGGGGGTGCTCTTTCCAAAATGGGGTCACTTCTTGGGGTTTTTAATTTCTGGGGACCATGTCTGTTAATTCTGGCCTACAAAATCCATATTTTGCAGTTTGCCTCTAGAGGCCTGCTGTGCGCCCATACAGCAGGCTACGAGCACATATGGGGTGTTTCCTGAATGGGGAGAAAATGGGAAACACATACTGGGGTGCATTTTGTCCTGTTACCCCTTGTGAAAGTGAAAAAAACAACTTTTTTTGGAAAAAATTGTATTTTTTCATTTTCACAGCCAAGCGTTTCCGAATTCTGTGAAAACCCTGATGGGTCAAAGTGCTCACTACACACCTTGAAATACTCCTTGAGGGGTGTAGTTTCCGGAATGGGGTCACTTTTTGGGGGTTTCCACTGTAGGGGTATCTCAGGGTGTCTTCACATGCGCCATAGCTCCCAAAAGCCAATCCTGCAAAATCTGTCCTCCAAAAGCACGATGGCGCTCCTCCCGTTTTGAACCCTGCCATGCTCTCATGCATCCGTTTTTGAGCACATGTGGGGTGTTGCCGTGATCACGGGGAAATTGGTAACAAAATATGCGGTGCATTTTGTCTTGTTACCCCTTGTGAAAGTGAAAAATGTGTGCATAAAGCAACTTTTTCTGGAAAAAATGGCATTTTTTCATTTTCATAGCCAAGTGTTTCCGAATTCTGTGAAATGCCTGATAGGTCAAAGTGCTCACTACACACCTTGAAATACTCCTTGAGGGGTGTAGTTTCCGGAATGGGGTCACTTTTTGGGGGTTTCCTCTGTAGGGCCAGCTCAGGGTGTCTTCATATGCACCACAGCTCTCAAAAGACAATCCTGCAAAATCTGTCCTCCAAAAGCCCGATGGCGCTCCTCCCGTTTTGAACCCTGCCATGTGCTCATGCATCCGTTTTTGAGCACATGTGGGGTGTTGCCGTGATTATGGGGAAATGGGTAACAAAATGTGCGGTGCATTTTGTCTTGTTAACCCTTGATGTGTTTCATGAAAAATGGATTAAAATTTTAAATCTGCTAAAAAAAAAGTGACATTTTTAAATGTAATTCCAATTTTCCGTCAATTCTCATGGAACACATAACAAAGGGTTAACAAAGTTAGTAAAATCAGTTTTCAATAGCTTGAAGGGTGTCGTTTCTAAAATGGGGTGATTTATGGGGAGTTTCCACTATATAAGCCCCACAAAGTGACTTCATAACTGAACTGGTCCTTAAAAAAATGGGATTTGGAAATCTTCTTAAAATTTTAAGATTTGATTCTAAACTTCGAAGCCTTATAACGTCCCAAAAACTAAAATGTAATTTTCAAAATGATCCAAACATTAAGTAGACATATGGGGAATGTAAAATAGTAACTATATTTGGAGGTATTACTATGTATTTTGAAAGTAGAGAAATTGAAATTTGAAAATTTTTCCAAAATTTTGGTAAATTTGGTATTTTTTTATAAATAAAAATGAAATATTTTGCCACAAATTTACTAGTGTCGTAAAGCACAATATGTGGCGAGAAAACAATCTCAGAATGGCCTGGATAAGTAAAAGCGTTCTAAAGTTATTACCACATAAAATGACACATGTCAGATTTGCAAAAATCGGCCTGGGATTTAAGGTGAAAAGTGGCTCGGTACTGAAAGGGTTAAAGTGGTTGTCTCAATTCAGCAAATAGAATTTATCATGAAGAGCAAGTTAACAAAAGCCACATCCTAATGTATTGTGATTGTCCATAATGCCTCCTTTGTCCGCTGGATTCATTTTCCCATCACATTATACACTGCTTGTTTTCATGGTTACAACCACCCTGCAATCTATCAGTGGTAGATGTGCTTGCATAATATAGGAAAAAGCATCGGTCTCTCTGGTGGCCAGGGCAGTGGGTGTGCACATAAGCTGGTGCTTTTTCTTATAGTGTGCAAGCACGACCACTGCTGATAGATTGCAGGGTGGCCGTAACCATGGAAAAGAGCAGTAACTAGTGTGATGGCAAAATAAATCCAGTCAGCAAAGGAATTAATATGGATATAACAATACATTAGGACATGGCTTGTATTAACTTACTCTATATGATAAATGCTACTTGCCAAAGTGAGACAACCCCTTTAAGTCCCGCCCCTCTCCCACCTTTTTGTGTTAAGATAAAAAAAAGTACTCTTGTCCTCCATTTGCTCGCACTGGGTGAACACCCGTTGCTGACTGAATGTGCAGGACAGGACATGCGAGATGTCATCCACACTGGAGCACAGGTCCTGTCCTGAGCTTCCAGTGAGCAGTGTTCACTGTGGCGCAATAAAAGGGTAGGGGAGTTTTTTTTTTTTGTTTTAGGTTTTTTACACAGAGAAGAGGAGGGGACACTAATGGGGGCATTACTATTACTGGAGGGCACTACTGGGGCCATTACTATTACTAGGTGGTACTAATGGGGGTATTACTATTATTGGGGGCACTAATGGAGGCATTACTATTACTGGGGGGCACTACTGGGGGCATTACTATTACTGGAGGGCACTACTGGGGCCATTACTATTACTAGGTGGTACTAATGGGGGTATTACTATTATTGGGGGCACTAATGGAGGCATTACTATTACTGGGGGGGCACTACTGGGGGCATTACTATTACTGGAGGGCACTACTGGGGCATTACTATTACTGGAGGGCACTACTGGGGGCATTACTATTACTGCGGGAGACTAATGGGGGCATTACTATTACTGCGGGAGACTAATGGGGGCATTACTATTACTGGGGGAACTAATAAGGGCATAACTATTATTGGGGGCACTAATTGGGGTACTATTCATTCTGGGGGCGCTAGTGGGGACATCATTAATTCTGGGGGGCACTAATTGGGGCATTATTAATTCTAGGGGGCAATTATGGAGGAATTAGTATTACTGGGTCACTAATAGGGGCATTATTAATTCTGGGGGGCACTAATGGAGGTATTACTATTACTGGGGCACTAATAGCGGCATTATTAATTCTGGGGGCACTAATGGGGGCATTATTAATTCTGGGGGGTGCTAATGGGGCATTATCAATTCTGGGGGGTGCTAATGGGGGCATTATTAATTCTGGGGGCACTAATGGGGGCATTACTATTACTGGGGGAACTAATGAGGGAATAACTATTATTGGGGGCACTAATTGGGATATTAATATTGGGGCACTAATGGGGAATTAATATTATTGGGGGCACTATTCATTCTGGGGGCGCTAGTGGGGGCATTATTAATTCTGGGGGGCACTAATTGGGGAATTATTAATTCTGGGGGGCACTAATTGGGACATTATTAATTCTAGGGGGCGCTAATAGAGGCATTACTATTACTGGGGCACTAATAGGGGCATTATCAATTCTAGGGGGCACTAATGGGGGCATTACTATTATCCATAACAGTGCCCGTTACAGGTCAGTCATAATAGCATCAGCCACATTGCTCTCAAAATAATGCCAGCCATAGGTCTATCATGTCATGGCCCTTAACAGTGTCATCCACCAGGTCTTTACAACAGTTACAGACACAGGGCTCCTATTCCACAGCCAGTCACAAGGCCCCAGCAAATGTGTAAGACATCAGACAGAAAACAACCAAAACTGTTGGCTCCCTATACTGGCATAATCACTGAACGTAACATCCCCAGCCTCAAACTCATTTCTACCATGGTATGATTCTTCTATAGTGAGCAAGGGACTGCACCCCCTGCTGGCTGCACTAGGTATGGCTCTTCCCGGGGACATCACACGGTGCTGCCAGCTCTGCAGACCATTGGAGTCCATATATGCTCATAATAAAAAAAATAAAAAAAAAAACACAGCATAAATTAAGCATTTAGATGAGCGAGGCACATGGAGGCCAATATTTCTGGAAGATTTACATTCTGATTGTTCCCTAGTTGCCAATTAACATGGTAGGAACAAGGCTTGTCTTTTCATCTTTACATTGCTGTATTAGATAAAAATTGAATGCATTCACCGCGGACCAGTATATTCAATAGTATTGCTTAATAAAGCATTGGGATTTGAAAAGGTCAATATGTGAACTCATAGCAAGCGAAATCCTTAAAGCACCGCTCATTATTATGCTAAACGGTTATTTCTAATGTAAGCTGATAAATGCAGCCGTGTAATTAGTGAAGTCTAGAAAAAAAACACTGACCACAGTATAAAACATATCCTGGGAGGAAAGGATGATGTTATATAATACAGAACATGGAGACAGCTGCTAATACTAAAATACTCAGCGAGAATAAGAAATCCTAAAGGGCACAACTAGAAATGGTATGACATAGGCAAAGAGAATACAGCCGTGGGCTCATCGAATCTAAGCATTGTGGGAAACGGAGCAGGAAATATTTGATATAAATCAGTCACCGCATTATCCTTTTGTCTCCTTGTATTCCTCTTCTCCACGACAGTTAACACTTTAATTTCCAGACCTGCCTTGACTTCTGTTCAAATGGCAAGGCAAAAACATGTAATTTTTATGACGTTTTTAATCATGCATGTTTCATCTGGCTCAAAATGTGTTGTATATGTAGGTTTGCATTGTCATTTGTTCCAAATAATGTGCTCAGTGTTCGATTTTCCTTTCTCTTCGCTATATCTTTTTGATACATTAAGGGCGTCATTTACCAAGTGATATACGCCAGTTTTCTGGTGTATATTTGTCACAGATTGTCACATATTTGTTGCAGATTTAAAGAGGTTCTCCGGGAATTAAGAAAATAAAAATACTTAAAGAAGAACTCCCGCAAAAAATGTTATTCCATGTCCTGCTAGAAATGTACATGATGTAATCTGTAGTGAATGTCATTTTCTTACCAGTAGCTGAATTTTTGAGTTATATAATCCTGAAGTTTCTTATCTGTGTCATATGACTAGGAAATAGACCCACCAACTCACACAGAGACTTATGTGTGGACAGGAAAAAATGTTATTCCGTGTCCTGCTAGAAACGTACATGATGTAATCTGTAGTGAATGTCATTTTCTTACCAGTAGCTGAATTTTTGAGTTATATAATCCTGAAGTTTCTTATCTGTGTCATATGACTAGGAATTAGACCCACCAACTCACACAGAGACTTATGTGTGGACAGGAAGTCTAATTTTCTATGCATTCCTATGGGAGCCTCACTTTCAGTCTCATAGGAATGAATAGAGCAGTGACTGGCTTCCTGTCCTGGGTCAGTTGGAGGTCAGGGAGTTGGTCACATGACCCAGCTACAATAAGAAGAGAGTGGTCACATGACCCAGCTACAATAAGAAGAGAGTGGAAACTCTCAATTTCAGCCTCTGATAAGAAAATGACATTCACTACAGATTACATCATGCACCTTTCTAACAGGTCAGAGAATAAAACGTTTTGCGGGAGTTCTTCTTTAAATATTATTTTATAATAAATATGTTCACAAATACCTTTTATTAATTATAATGGCTCGTTTTATCTAGGTAGCAATCATTAGGAGAAATAAAATGTCCGACTTCCTATTAGTACACACAAAACCTTTCCTAATTACACAGGAGGACAAGTTACTTCTCAACACTGAACTAAATAGCTGCCTCATCCTCCTCTCTGCTCTGCTTGTTAGCGATTATGATCCTGAATACAGGTGAATCTCTGAGGGAAGGTGATGACGAGGAGACATGAGAGGATTGTAAGGTGTGGCTAATGAGCAGCAGCTCTTGTATGCAGTCTCCATTACCACAGTCTGTCCTGTCCGTCCTCTCTGTACTTCATGTCTCCTCATCAACTCCATTCCTACAGAGATTCAGATGAAGATCTTATCAGCCGTATTCAGGATCATAATGTCTGACAAGCAGAGAGGAGGATGAGGCAGCTCTTTACCTGAGTGCTGTGTGTTTCCTCCTGTGTGATTAGGACAGGTTCTGTGTGTACTAATAGGACGGCGGCCATTTTATTTCCACTGATGCTCCCCAGACAAAACGAGCCATTATAATTAATGAAGGGTAATTGGGAATATATTTATAAAAAAGTAATATTTAAGTATGTTTATTTTCTTAATTCCCGGAGAACCCCTTTAAGCCAGCAAGGAAGTTGTCTTACATTTAGACCGGCGGTAGACGGGCTGAAGTTATTGAGAGGCCGGCCTCTCTTCATAACCTCTACTGTCAGCATACAGGGTTATTAAGTCTGGCGTCTAAAATGTAGGTCTTAATAAATAAACCCCCAAAATTTCTAATTTTGAGACCTCTGAGGAGCTGAATGATCTGAATTCTGGATTATCTGACATTTGCAGTACATTCAACAATAATTAGTACACAGTATATACTAGCAAATACATACACACAGACACCTGCATACCTGCTGTATGTACTGTACAGGACAAAGGTTCTTCTGGGGATCAGTGGATATAAATAGTGTATATGTATTTGTGATGAATAGTTGGCACACATTATATGTTATGTGATTTTACGAGTTATGTCATATATCTCATATTGTACCGAATCTTATGTATATGGTAATGGGGGCACCTTCGGCTCCACAAGGTCTGTGTTAGTAAGTAGTTGGATAAGCATTCTCCTTTGTCGCCCAATTAGCATCTGCCTATCCAATGTCAACACCATATGAACTGTTTAATTGGGTATGCACTGCTCCTCACACACAAGTCACTCAGTCCCATTGGGATTCATGAAGGGCTCAGACATTGAGTCTCCCCTGACACAATAGGAGGCCTAAGGTCATGCAGGACTCTACATAGGAATATGAGTGAATATATAATAGGCTTCAAATGTTTCCTGTTAGGACCTATATGTTAATAATTTTCATCATTGCATTCGGTACATCATGGGCTTCGCGTGAAGCCCAAACATCCAATACCTTTCTGCATGTGTCCGTACCTAACATGGATCTCACCTACTGTAGGGCCTACATGTCTCATATTTAGTCTCTATATGATCTGTATGATGAAATATGAATTATGGAAGTATGCCTGTGTCTGTACCTCCTTCAGTAGAGGCTTGAAGTCATTGATTTGTTGATATTTCATATCTGCCAGTTGGATGGAAAGGTAGGGTGAGCATGAATAATGAAGTGCCCCCCCCCACTGAGGATAGAACCAGGGGAGAGGGGGTTGTCCTCTCAGCCCCACTCCTTCTGGTGAGGAGACATAAACATAGAGGACCATGGACAGTTTATTTGACACACGTTGGGAGATCCCATCTGATTGGACGCTGTACATCTTCATCCCTGTCTCCGGGACAGCAAAGGACTTTTACTATGCAACCTGCTAAGGATTAGACTTTCTGTTTTGCTCCTTTTTATTTCGTAACTGTCTTTGCACATGTATGCCTATCTGTTTATTTCTTTATTTTTTATACAGTACTGTACTTTTTGCACGTTAATGCTACATGCACACGACAGTGAAAAACAGACGTGTGATGGACATTTTTTTTAATGGCCATGTCCATTTTAAGACCAATGGTAGTCCATGGTGTTATACACACGGCAGTTTTTTTGATGGCCAGTGAATAACGGACGTCCAAAAATGTTCTGGACATGTTCTATCTTTTCTGTTTTTCACAGACCAACTGCCCCCTTACAATTGAATAGGTCCGTTTATAACGTCCGTTTTTTAGAAAGACATCAGTGGGAAAAAAAACGTCCATTAAAAATGGACAGTTTATTAGTTAAAACTTTAATGGTTGGCCTTGTTGCCCTAATGGAGCTAGGCATTCTTTATAGAGAATAAGGGCAGCTGGTGTTGCGTGTCTGCTGTGAACAGAACGTCTCTTCAAGTGTTTGGTGGCAGAAACTGTGTTTGTGGGAGTGTAGACTGGTTGGTGGGTGTGTAGACTGGTTGGTGGGTGTGTAGACTGGTTGGTGGGTGTGTAGACTGGTTGGTGGGTGTGTAGACTGGTTGGTGGTGCAATTTATGCTCAATTTGTAGCCTGAGTAGAAGGTGAGTGCAGTAAATTAAGCCCTTGCGGCTACACCCATCTCTATGTGACAGTAATTTTATACTGTATATACAGTATGTAAGTGACTTAATGTCGCTTATACTACTAACAAACTCACGGGAAAAAAAAGGTGGTCTCAAATGGCAGAACATGCTCAAAAACCCCGATGCTGTAGCGCATATATAACCGGGGGAGCAAATCCCGCACATGTGGCCCGCTGCCGAACGTAATCCCCAGCAAAAAATGCATACAATGGAGGATGCCTGCAGCGGACCACATGTACCACAAAGACATCCTACACAGGGTAGACAAATGTGCGGATGTGACAATCTACATAGAAAAACAATTCACGGAAAATGGTGCACTACAGCGGAAAATGTAGTTGGCAATATATGGCTAAACCCTCACTCTGATGTTAAAATGAGACTTTCGCCAGTATATCCTTATATCAAAGACATACCAGAGCCCGAGCATCGCGTCAAGGTATCTCAGTTGGCACGGGACCTAACGCTATCCCTACTATGGTACAGGTAATAACAGATAGGTGCATGAGGTCCGAGACACAGCGACCAGCTCCCAGTTACCTCCAGTGTGAAATCACACATACGGTGGAAGGGGGCGGCGGAGGCTGTATTTCCCACATTGCCCTGACGTCATGTGACCCAGGCTGCACAGGTGCACCTGATTGTTACCCATTAGTATAATCAAGGCACATTCAACCTGGAGTTGCCACGCCTCCAGGAATAAACGTACATGTGCGCGCGGGCGGCAGGAGGAAGGCAGAGCGTGGGTGGAGAGGAGCGGCGGCGTCCTGGAGCAGGAGAGGTAAGTGGCTTTTTTATTTTATAAAACATGAGGCAGCTGGGGGCTAGTCAGTGGCAATGGGGACTTGTAAGAGGCTGATGGGGCGTATAAGAGGCTGCTGAAGGCTTGTAAGAGGCTGCTGGGGGCTTGAACGAGACTGCTGGGGCTTGTAAGAGGCAATGGGGGCTTGTAAGAGGTTGATGGGGCTTACAAGAGGCTTCTGAGGGCTTGTAAGAGGCAATGGGGCTTGTAAGAGGCAACTGGGGGCTGATGGGAGGCAATGGGGGCTAATGCGAGACATATGGGGCTGTTGAGAGGCATGGGGCTCTTATCTGAAGTCTGATTGGGGGTCATTCACATTGGGGTCTGAGCTGAGGTCTCATTGGGGTCTTATTAACATTGGGGGTCTTATTGGGGCTGTCAGTTTAGGTCTGATTAATATTGAGGGTCTGATTGGTGGTCTGACCAAAGTTTAATAAAAAATATTTTTTTTCTTTCTCTAAAACCTAGGTGCGTCTTATAGGGCAAAAAATACGTTATGTGCTTTGTACTGACCCCACTAGCAGAGATGTCAATACTTAGGATGCACAGTATGCACTAACAGGTGCTGGAATCCTTACCACTCAGCTCAGGGATGACGGTAAAATGAAGTACTGTAGAAAAAGGCATTGAAGTAGTATAAGCCACTTTATGGGTCATATATGAACCACAATCATCTGTCAGCGATGACCCATAATGCTGCAGTAGTGCCAGATTACAGTGCATTATGATCTGGCAAGAGACTATTTTATATTTCTGGAACATCAGGCTAAGGGTTCGACTACACAGCCATCTTAGTTGCGCAACAACTGTTGCACCCGAAGATCACAGTGGGATCACGGTTTAGCTAGCATAGAAATGAGTAGGGTAGCAGTACGTCTCGCACACTGATTCTGGGGGCAAACCTATAAATCAGGTGTTACGCCCAAGAATGTCATGTTTGACATTGCAGATTTTTCCGTGAAAAGAAAACGCTGCAGAATCCACGGTGTCAATCTAAGGGTGACCTTTGGACCTTTGGATTTATGCCATGGATTTTGATGATGCATTTGATGACGCATTTCAACCGACAAATTTTGCTTCATTCAAAAGGTTAAACCATGTTGACCATGGACATGTCACATTTCAAAATTTGCACATTATGGACTATGGCGCCGTTTTCCCATTGAAACTAATGGGAAATCTGATAGGAATAGCTTTCCGTACGTATCAAAATCTGCACATAAAAAATCCTTGTGAACATATCCTAAAAGAATTTACTGTGTTTGCTTTTAAAACGGCACAATGAATCCACCTGGGATATTTTCCCTTTACATATATATATTATATATTATACATATATATCTATACAGTAACAACAAATAGGATACATATAAAGGCAGTTGAACTTGGGTTGGCAATTACATTACATCCAGCAATTTCATCTGCTTCTAAATTATACAGCAGCCGATTGTGATGAAATGAAATGTTGGAGACATAAACACAGATCTCCAAAATTACAGTCGTCCCTTTATAGAGTGCAGTGTATACCACAGAGCGGCAGTAATGACAATGCGACCTGGAACAGAAGGCATCATACCAACAATATGTGATATGGATAACTGAGAAAGTCTTATGGAGGCTTAGATTTGGGCCAAAAGTACCCAAACAGCAATTTATGTCCCCGTTTATGGCATTTCCGTACCCAGTAAAATCCACCTAACAATTTAAGGGGCATGGTGTGTCTCAGATGGCACACACTGGGCACAACATATTGGGCACTAAAATGCCATATCTGTGGAAAAATTGCAATTTCCATTTTGCACTGTTCCACTGCTCACAAATTTCTGCAATATAACTGTGGTGTCAAAATGCTCACTCCGTCCCCTAATAACTTGAGGGGTGTAGTTTCCAAAATGAGGTCACTTCAAGAGTTTCCATTTATTATTTCACCCCCATAGCCTCTACCAGTGGCGTAGCTATAGGGGTCGCAGCGGTCGCAGTTGCGACCGGGCCCCTAAGCCCCCCTTGCCACTTGCAGGGCCGCACCGCCAATTAGCCAGGTCCGGCGCGGCCCTGCGTACAGATGGGGGCGGCGGCGGGGCAGAGGGAGATGATCTCCATAGTCATCTGTATCGCCGTTGTACTGCGGGGCAGGCGAGGGAGAGGCGTCTCCCCTGCCCGTTCCTCTGATAGGCTGCAGGCACCAGGTGGGGAGCACTTCTTACTGGCACATTATTGGGGTGAAATTTTGGGGGCACTTCTTACTGGCACATTGGATGCATTATTACTTCTGGGGCACAGTGGGGACATTAGTACTGTTGGGGGCACTATTACTAACAAGTGCACTGTGGCACAGAATTATAAGTTGGGACTTTGGGGGCACTATTACTGTGGGGGCACTATTACTGTGGGGGCACTATTACTGTGGGGGGCACCCTGGCACAGTATCAGCACAGAACAGTTATTTCTGGGGGGCGTCATGTTTACACTATTACGGGGCACTATTTGCTGGGCGCAGTTATTTTAGCACACTGTGTGCCAATATCTGTGTGGTACTAGTGGCACAGTACTGGGGGTGGTAGGATGATTTGTCCAGAAGACGGGAGGATGATGGAAAAGTAGTAAACTAAGACTTTTTTTCTGTCAAACTGCAGAGATGAGAAATGGCTGAAAAATGGCATCTGGTCTGAAAGGAGAAGATGAGGAAAGAGAAGATCTACATCAGAGGAGACGTCACTG